>JAOVYU010000047.1:30895494-30923431 GCA_025674565.1 Synodontis membranacea
GCAGAGAGTTTGAAAAAAAAAAAAAAAAAAAAAAAAAAAAAAAAAGGAACATATTCACACAAAAAAAGTGTTCAAGCTTACAAGTTATCCGTGGACAAAAAGGAGTAAATATTCAATACTGAATTATGGTTTTTAATTTCTTGTTATTTTCACTTTACATACCACGCTCAAATACCTTTCATTAATATTATTTATCTTACATAAGGAAGAAATGCTGTTGGATTATAAAATCTGTGAATTTTTTTATTTTGTTTTTATTTTTTTATAATTAATTTTTAATTTGCTATTTGACCCACTGTTTTAGAATCTACAGTTTTCTAAGTGCTCTGTTTGTCTCAGAACATCGACTCAAAGTGTTGATGAAATATTAAAACGTCATCGAGGATGGCGGGATGGAGATGACACGCCCACTTCCTGTCTTTAAAGGAGGGAAATAAAACAGCCGTTTTGTCATCTTTTTAACCAGCGAGTGGAAAAACCCCTCTGTACACACACGTGATCTCACGTGATTCCAGTGTAATTGAATCCGTGTTTAAATGACACGTGTATGATGTTCACGAGCGTCAGATGCCGTTCTGCTGAATGTCTAAAATGTTTCCCTTTTAGTGCAAAATCTAGTCAATCAACAAAAACATGAACAACATTTCAAGTACAAGATTGTTTATGAGAATTCCTGACAATCTCTTTTTAAAAATTACCATAATTACTCCGCCCTTTACGTCCCACCCCTTTAGGCCACGCCTCCAAATTTTACTGTAGAAATTGTAGGTGATGATTAACATTAAAAGTAAATGTGTTACACGTCATCACTAATACCTCACGCGATATTTATAGTAAAAAATTTTATTCGAGCCAAATGTTTTATTCGAGCACAATAGTCGTGCTTCCACCGTCCTCGAAAAAATGTATAACATAAATCTTGTTTTTGTGTGAGCTGATGGACTACATTTCACTCCAAAGGAAACACTGACTGCATGTTTGTTGCAGCTGCTTCTTTAATACTATTATTATATTTCATTTCTTTTATTTTATTTTACTTTTTTGCTTCCTGAAATTCAAAGATACAGTATGAAAGTATTATGATTAGTGTCACTGATAGCAGTATGGTGATCTATTTCCTCACTGGACACTGTTCTGAGAAATCGCAGGTTTGTCTGGTTTTCTCTCCATTATAAACTCGGACGAGTTAGATTTAGCTCTTAACATTTTTGAAATGAATTTGAAATTGTTTAAAAAAACTTTATTACAAAAGTGTAACCAGAATCATGATCTGATACTTTTGTAGATAATGTTCATCTCTCTCTCTCTCTCTCTCTCTCTCTCTCTCTCTCTCTCTTTCCTCCATCTCTCTTTTCTCCTCATGCTGAGTCTGTTCCCTTTTTTCCTCTTTCTCTGTGTCAGCACCGACTCCGCAGCTCATTTAGCATCAGAACTGCCGGCTTGGCCAAAGCGCTCTAGCTCATCCCCGACCTCGGAAACACTCTGTGTGTGTGTGTGTGTGTGTGTGTGTGTGTGTGTCGAGACAGCTCCTCTCACCAGATCATGTTTCAGAGTCGTTACATTTCATTCTTCACTGTGTGCTAACGTCGAAAACATTTTTTTAAAAACCTGAACAGAACCAGGAGAATAAAATCAGCATTCGTTCTGGACTGTAACAAGATTTTCCCTCTTCCTGTCTCTCAGTCTCACTAACACACGACCAGGCCCGGCTTTCTGTCTCCTTCAGCACAGAGAGAGAGAGAGAGGAGGAAGGAAGAAAGAAGAAAAGAAAAAAAAAGGTAAAAAGAAAAAAGCACAAAATAAAAACATATAGATAAAAAAAATAATAAAAGAAATAAAAAAAGGAATAAAGAAATAAAAAGAAAGAGGAGAAAAGGGAAGAAACAGAAAAATTACTATCCAAAAAGAAGAAAAATGAAAGCTAAAAAAAAAGGGAAAAAATATAAGAAAGAAAGTAACAAAAGAGGAAAAATATGAAAGAAGAGCAAAAAGTAAAAAATGAAATTAGGAAATAAGCAGAGCATTAAAGTATAAATAAAAAAAAAATAGAGAAAATGAAGGTGAAAGAACGAAATGAAAGAAGACTCGGCTTTTCTTTCTGCCTCGTCCATCACTGGAGGTTAACAAGTCCTCCTGCTGCTGTCATTTCACCGAATTGTTAGTGCCGTGTGTGTGTGTGTGTGTGTGTGTGTGTGTGTGTGTGTGTGTGTGTGAGACAGACAGCTGTCAGCAGTGAGAGAAAATGCGACTCTGGAGAAGACGCTGGATTTCGATGCTCAATTTTCCCCTCACATGGGATAAACAGGCAATTACACCTCCTGTTATTCAGGGTGACGGGGAACTTAAGCGTGCGTTATTAACCCACGTCCCTGCGGAACCCAAAACACGGAGGGGGGTTGGGGGGGGTAGAAGGAGAGATAGACAGAGAGAGAGAGAGAGAGAGAGAGAGTGGGAGGGGGTCAGATGTGTGTGTGACACGAGCATGTCAGCAGCGTTCACCGTCTCTAAACGTAACGAAGTGACAAGCGAGTTATTAGACAGATCAGCGCAGAAACGGTGCTCCAGCCTCCGGCGTGCTGCGCTACGAATTTAATGACGCTCACGAACTTCACTGTCTCGCTGTCTCACTGCCTCGCTGCCTCCTTCCTCCCGTCAGCGCGAGAGCGATAAAATACAAGTGAAAAGTGGCATGGCTACGAGCTTGTTTTTTTTTTAACTGCAGATAAAAAGGGGGTGTGTTCACTGTACTGTATCAAACCACTTCACAGTTTCAGCCTAAATTGCATTTCACTCACGTTCGTTTCGTACCTTGACACGTCAGGATCGTTCGACTTTTCAAAGACTGAGCCAAAAAAAGAAAGAAAAAAAAAGATTTAAGACTCAGGTTATAAAGGCTAAACACGCACACTGCGTGATCAGGGAAACTTCCAACAGTTCACAGATTAGCATTTAATCTTGCGCTCACGCTGGCGGATGTTTCTTTTTGACCCGTGGCATGTTTTCTCTGATACGGATGAAGCTTAGATAACATTTGATCAGTTCATTTTAAAAATGAAAAAATTTTAGGCATTTTGATAGCAAACTTGTTTTTTTTTTTTTTTTTGCACGATTGCTAGCATGTTGTTAGCTAGATACTTAATATTCACAGCAGTGCATTTTGCTAAAATAATGATTAGCTGTTCTTTTACATCTTTGAACAGCATTGCTAGCAAACTTCTCTGGCTAATGTTATGCTAGCTAGAGTTTAGTTAATGTTAATATTATTCAAGGCAGTGAATTTATAACAGTGATGTCACTGAGTCAAGTTTATGATTGGCTGATTAGATCTAAGCTAAGCCCCGCCCTTGTTTAGCGAAAAATTCACCGTCAATGTAAGTAGCAACTGTGATTGAAAATCGTATCAGCTCACTGCCAGTGTGAACTTAAGCCATTGTTAAATTTACATATCGCGATAATTACAAATTTTTATCCTGACATTGTGTCTGAAAAAAAAAACACATCCTGACTAGAAAGATGGAACTGGAGCAAATAAGTTCATGATGACGATATTGTGCATCTTGAAGTTTTGCGATATAGCGTACGACCGGGACTCAGCACATGCCTCCTGGAGTACGATAACATGCAGTATTTTATCTGGGAGCTAATTCTCGGGTTAATACTTTACATCCAAGTGAAGGAATCTTTTCTTCCTCAGAAAATCAGCTAATCATAAATCCTGCAGCGGAAACGCCGTTTAAAAACGGTTACGGGATTTTGTCCTGCTCAAATGTGAGTCGTCAAAGATTATACAATTTTTTAAATTGTTTTTTTTTTTTTTAACTGAACACAAGTGCAAAACTGGTACATTTCTGTAAAGATTGTTTTTTTTTTTATTTTCCCTCCCGGCCATAACTAACTCAAACATTGCAAAGTGTTTTTCTTCGTAATAATATTACACATCCCGCTCGTTATAGATGCAAAGTGCAAAAAAACCTAAACGTCTTACTAAATCTTTTTTAAAAAATTAAGAAAAAGAAAAAAAAAAAAAATTAAAGGAGTTGTTTAGGAGCCTGAAAGCATGCCAGCTCCGTCAGCATATCTCACAAGTAGATAAAACGAGTCACAATATTTTTTTTTTTTGTTCTTGGGTAAATTTTTTTCCTTTTTATTTTTTTGTTCTAACGTTAATATAAATGAATCAAGCTAGTAAAATGCTACCTCTTGTCACCTACACTTGGAGCTGAAAGATTGAACTGTAACATAAAGGGAAAAAAGAGAAAAATAAAAAGCAAAGGAATTTTTTTTTTTTTAAAAAAAGGAAAGAAAAAAAAAAAAGAGCAAGCGACCATCAATACAATTGTTTTACACCAAAAAGCCTCTCAGGACATTATTTACAAATTGAAACCGTTCATGCTTTAGGTATGTACGGGATTGTTCTTTTTTTTTCCGTAAAGCTATCATTACACAAATACAACAATGAGACTTTTTTTCTCGTATTATTATTATTATTATTATTATTATTTTTTTTTTTCAGTAATACCGTTTTCTGCAGGCAACAGTCACACAAAGAGTCTGAGGAACATGTATGGAGTTGGACGCAAAAGAAAAAAAAAAAAACTGATCAAAAGGGCGGCCATCGTGGAATCAAGCAAACCAAGAGAGGTGCCCTTCGGAGAAACGTCCAATCCGAACTCTCCCAAAGAAGAAGGAAAAAAAAGTCAAAAAGGGAACACTGACGTGACGCATATGTTTAGTTTTATCGTCTGATCGTCACGTGAAAGGACCGACCTTTGACACATTTGACACCGAAATGCGGTACAGTGGGTGGAGTGTGTTGATGAATGGGCGTGTCTGTGAGGAACGGGAGGCGGGGCTAGTCAACCATGGAGATGAAGGGTGCGTTTTTGTGCAGGTTGGGGTTCTGGCTGTGTCGGTTCCGGCTGCGGACGGACGAGAACATCATGTTGCACCCGGGCACTTTGCACTTGTGCATCTCACGCAGATGAACTGTTTTGTAGTGCACACGCAGAGTCCCTTTGTTGCTGTACATTTTGTGACAGATTGTGCACAGGATGCCACCATTAGCGCCTGCTGACGGCGAGGAGGCAGGGTCAGAGGTCACCAGCCCCATCCCTTCACCTAAAACAGGCCCCGCTTCCTCTCCCTCGCTAACGTCCAGCTCGTCCAGGAGCACGCCTTCGTCGCTGGCCTCGTCCGAATCATGTGACGACTGGACGCTGCCGCTCGAGTGGACGCTGGACGCCGTGCTCAGGTCCAGCGCCATGTAATCGCCGTCGCAGCGGTAACCGTTGCCTATGGGGGACACGGGGTCCTCGTGTCGGTGTCCAGAGTAGATTTTGGCTGCTAACTCGGCACGCATGTCCCGGGGCAGCGGTATGAGCTGGGGGTCGAGGACGAAGTCGTCCAGTTCTTTGGTCAGAAGTTTGCGGTGGAGGTTGATGTTGGAGCTGTGCCTGCCGAGGAAAAAAAAAACAAAGAATTATAAATAAAACCTCCGACATTTATTCTTTCTCTTAACTTTATGAAGAACTGTGTTGATGTAGCAGTGCTAATAAATTACAAAGCAAGAAAAAAATGTCAAAATAACGATTTTTTTGAGCAGATTGTAAATATAATAAAAAAGGTGAGGGAATGGAGTTTAGTCATGATCATCTGTTAAAAAACATTCTAAAAAAAAAAACGCCATTCTGAACTTAGACACAATATTTAATTGCTAATGCTAGTGCTGGTATAATTTATTAATCAAAGACTCCATTATTGCTTTATATGATGTGTATCAGAAACGTCTGCTCATGCTGACTGTTTTCAGCTAACACCAACACTAATGCTAACACTCGCTATTGCTAACATCATAATTCCCTTAAGATTGTTTCTAGCAGTGATTAATGAGCTGCTAACCTTACACCCATTTCACATCAATGCTAATGCTAATCATGAACTAACCCAGGCCTGTCTGTGCAGATTTCAGAGTATCACGTTTCCTTATGCTGCGAGAGAAAACTAAAGGAGGCTAAAACGGTTACGCAGAAAGCTGAGTGCAGTGGCGCTAGCTCAGATAGCGACTCGCTAACGTGTTTAGCCGCTGTCAGCGCGTCTGCTCAAACCCAATTGACTCTTGACTCGATTAAATACTCTAGCACATTGAATGGGAGTTTATCAATTGATTTGAGGCACCATAATGTGATAATCGAGGGGAACCGGATAGCGTATTAGCGCCGACTCGGACAGCATTAGCGCATCGACTCCAGCGCCTGGAGGTGGCCTAATCGAGACGCAGCGTTTCATGTTAATGCTCGCTTTAATAAAAATGGCCTTTTTCTCCCTTTCACCCCCCCAGTGGAGGATCACATGACACGGAGTGCCATCGAGTCAAATCGAGTCAGGAGCGATGTCAGATCACACGCTGCAGTGTCACAAATCCACTTAAAGACAAAAAACAGAGCCAAGCACAACGACGATCAATGTGTCTCACTGAGAGAGAGAGAGAGAGAGAGAGAGAGAGAGAGAGAGAGAGAGAGAGAACAAAGAAAAGTCAGACAAGAGAAGGAAAAAAGAGTGTCACAGAGAGCAAGAGTGTGAAACAGATATACAGATAGAGACAAAGAAAAAAAATGGGAGTCAAGGAAAAAGGAAGCAGAAAGGGAATGACACAGAAAAGAAAGATGAAGAGAGAGAGAGACAGAGAGAGAGAGAGACAGAGAGAGAGAGACAGACAGAGAGAGAGACAGAGAGAGAGAGAGAGAGAGAGAGAGAGAGAGAGAGAGAGAGGTTAAATTAAAATGGAGGATTGTAAATAATTAGCATGTGCATTGCCGTGCAGTCCGTTTTAAAACTCTTGAACTTAAAGTAACTGAAAAAGGAAAAAAACTGAATCTTTACAGGGTTCGGGGTCGAAACTGATCAGGATTCCATGCATTAGGGAGCTGAGATGGTGGCGCTGGTGAAGGCGTGACTGATAAATGGAAATTGCGCAGTGTGGAGGAAGAGCTTACCAGCAGTGCCGTGGTTGATGCGGTCAAAAAGGGTCCCTTTAATTATTTACCTCCCTATCCGACATTCTCCTGCAAGAAGCAGAAATACATTCAACAGAGGGACCCTTTCTGGTGGAACAGAGCAAACGAGGGCCGGCCAGCCACCAGAGCATCGTCAGCATTCAGCACAGCCCTTAGCCATGCTCCTCCGCTAGCGCGCGCGCGTGTGTGTGTGTGTGTGTGTGTGTGTGTAAGCCTTATCACTGTGTACCTAGATTATGTTATTAAAAAAAAAAACCTATGGGAAAAATTTATAAAAGTTTTTCCTTTTCAAAATTGTTTCCCTTTTAATTTTTTACAGTATTACTAAACTTTACCAAATCATCCAAAGCACCAGATTATGTTATTTATCAGTTTATTAATTTATTTACTTAATTTAATAATTCCCTTATTTTCATTTCAGATCTGTAAACATTTTGTTTCTGACACAATGCTGTCGATGTTGCTCTAGTGGGCGGGCCCTCATTATCATATCTCTCATGTGAATATTAGCATAACCACACCCTCACACTGCTCATAAGCTCTTCTGCAGTGGCTATCTAGCATTTGATGACCACACACACACACACACACACACACACACACACACACACACACACACAGATTACAGATTACAGATTACAGATTAATACAAAACATTAATGGTTCTATATTTAATCACTAAAATAAAAATGTCATGTTGAAACCCAGTCTCAGGTGCGTGTGCGTGTGTGTGTGCGCGTGTTTGCATTAGTGTGTGTGTGAGTGTGTGTGTGAGTGAGTGAGTGTATGAGTGAGTGTGTGTGAGCATCTCTGAAGTTGCCTTTTCCTCCATGAGCATCAGCCTTTCAACCTCCTTTCCACTACAACTCTGTTCCAGGCCACGACCATCTCCTCCCCTCCATCTCTCAAACTCATCCGCTTCATCCCTCGCTCCCTCGCGCCTTCGCTAGCTCACGCTCAGCCTCTAACGTGGCAGCCAAACCAAATTGACAGGCTCATCTTGGCCCAAACGATGGAGGCAGCATCTCCAGAGAGGACATTTTCAAGCCAGGAGTGGAGGAGAGGAGGAATGGATTGAGAGGAGAAGTGAGAGGAGGAGTGCGTCACTTAATGCGTCTCGTCCCGGGAAACGTTAATCATCTTTATCCAGTGACGGCCCTGCTGCTGGTCCCTCACTCACTAAATGACTCGGAATACACACACACAAAAAAGAAACGTAGGAGGCGAGAGTCACATTAACCTGACGATGATGATGATGATGATGATGATGATGATGCGCTTAGCGTATTGTCTTTGTATTTTGTTTTTTTATACAAAAACAAACGCGCACAGACTTGCACATTAGTGGACGTGGTGTAGTGGGCTGTCTGATGAAGGCGTACATCATAAATCACCTTCGTCTGGAATAAACACGCAGTTCACACTTCACACTCGGGATGAAGTGATGGCGAGATCATTTTGAAAGGCAATATGACGGATTTCAGAGCATCACAGGGATTACTGCAGCACGGATTAGCCTGTAAGACATCACGTGCTCTGATCTGTAGATGCTTTTAAATAAACAGTCCGTTTAAAAGCAAAATTTCTGATCTTGCAAAAAAAGAAAAATAATAATAATAAAGTATAGAAATGACGGAGATTCATCCTAATTATGCTAATTTTACTCCACGCTAGCCCACTAGGTAACCGTAATTAGCCTATGGAGATTATGATGTCGAAGTCATGAAATGATAAAATTTCTAGAAGTTTCTTGACATGTCGAGAAGTACAGAAGGAGTGAAAAGTCTGCAGATTCTGCACTGGGTATTACATTTACTCAGATATAAAAAAAAAAAAAAGATTGCTGTTAAACTTTAATTAGGAGTCAATACCGTACCTACGCTTAGTGAAATGCAGTGAGACGCTCTTTATAGCTTCACCCTTTTTTATACTGAATTTATTATTTTAATTAAGATTAATTCTACAAAGGCTACAGTTCCAATGTATGAAGGTTAAAGGGGTCACTGTAGAGTCAAACAGTTAAACACTAGAATGATGATGATGATGATGATGATGATTCAAAGTTGTGCACACAAAAAAAAAAAAAAAACAAACACAACACTGTCTTAGGACGTAACGTCTGGGTGACGTCTTTACACACACCATAATATAAGACTAGTTTTATAAGGTAAATGATATAACTTGCGCAGAAGCTTGTGAAGCTGTGTGTGTGTGTGTGTGTGTGTGTGTGTGTGTGTGTGTGTGTGTGTGTGTGTGCCACAGCTGCTCTCTCCCTGTTCATCGCCAGAGGCTTTAAATGGAGGAGGAGGATCTCAGAAATATAATTAACCTTCACTCTCTCGCGCACACTCTCTACCGCACGAGACTGCGGGACCGAACATTAGCGCCCGGGTGTGCGGGAGCAACACACACACACACACACACACACACACACACACACAGCAGGGACCTGCAGGGTCACCGAACCGGTGACAGCAAGGATGCGCGAGAGCAAAAATAAATAACTGGCGCACACACACATACACACACACACACACACACACACATAATTAAGGCCTGTGCGTTTTTGTTTTGGAGTAAAACGTGATTAACGAGGATAATAAGGGCCGTGATTGCTGGCGCGCGCTGCGGAGACTCAATCCCATACACTGTAAATATGCAATCATTTTAAGCGTGCACCCGGGGGAGGAAAAAAAAACCCCAAAACAATAAAACGTGTCGCACAGAGGGCTCGCGCTCTCACCACAACGCTGCATTACACTACATTACACTTCATTACCTAACCTATATATGTTACACACATGCACGCGCACAGACTTGCAGAGGAGCCTAAATCACATGACCAGAAAACACATATTATACATATATATATATATATGTATCGATCGTAATGTAATGTATGTACGTGCGTGACGCAATGCTGTCCCCTTCTGACGTCACAACGCTGCATTTACACTGGTTTGAAATTCGAATCCTGTGCTAATGATACGCAAATGTATGCACACAGATTGACTTGTGTAAAAAATAAAAACATAAAGTAAAGTAAAGTAATAAAAACACAAATCTTTCACCTTATTATGTACAGGTGTGCTTTCAGAATTATTTGCAGTGCTTTAGGTTGATTTGTGAATAATGTGAGCACTGATAAGACTGCTGTTAGGATTTATTTATCGTATAAAACAGAAAATATATGATATCAAAATGTACAGATCATATTTTTTTTTTTGCTTTATTTTAGATTATATAATAGGTTTTAAATAAAACACAATAATGTGTGTAATGATTTACTCATCTAAAGTAGAAAATAAATAGATTTTAATTAAAAGATGAATTATAGATAATTATTTGGGTTGGTTTTTTTTTTGGATAATATATAATATGTTAGTGTATGCATTTATTCATGATAGTAAATAGTAAAATATTAATAGTTTATTTATTAGATGAACATATAGATAATATCTGGATTGTTTTGGGTTGGAATTTGAACCCTGTGCTAATAAAACACACACACTGATGTGAATTTAGCGTGCGTTATGGTGTGGGATGGAATTAATTTATTTGATAAGATAAAGGTATAGAGAATATCGATATTATTTTAGGATGAAATCGGAAGCTTGTGCAGGTATTATTGCTGTACACAAGTTTGTTAGATGGATAAAATACGTAATAAAGGCAGATTTTTGTGTTTGGATGTGATGATTGTATCCAGGATGGATTTATGTTTTAGAAAACAAACTGAAATTATTTAGAGATGAAAAATGTACACAGTTTTATTTTGAATATGTGGGAGCGTGTACGCATCACGGCGGCGTTTTTGCTGATCTATTATTAAAAGTTGCTACATGGTGTTAAATGGAAAATTTCGAAAAAGGAATATATAAAGAGTATATATCATATTTATAGTTATTATATGGCATTATAAAAGCTATATTACATTATAATAAGTTATATGTAATAGTTATGAGTTGAAAGGCACCTTTTGAGAATTGTACGGCAGCCTGAAGTGTTTAGCATATGTGTGTGTGTGTGTGTGTGTGTGTGTGTGTGTGTGTGTGTGTGTGTGTGTTGGCCACGTAAACTGTCAGATTCCTCTGGATACCTCTCTGCTGCTTTAATACCTCTCAGTCCTCAGGAACAGCAGCTTTATAATGCCTCCCAGATGCCATGGAGAATCCACCGGCCAAAAAATATGGAAACAATAGTGTGTGCTTTTAGGGCAGCATGGTCACATCCAGGGAAAAACACACACACACACACACACACACACACACACACACACACACACACACACACACACACACAAGCTGCTTGTGTCCTTTCCTGCCCTGTTTTCTTTTGACCATATGTTTAAACGTTTAGGGGGAATTTAGAGGCCGGCGCTGCAGGAGCTGAACCGTCACACGCACCTCGACTCCGACTGGCCAGGAGAGAACGAGAAAAGGAGAGAAGAGAAGAGAGACCTGAATACACCTGAATATGTATTTAAAGCATGACGTTATATACTGTACATTAAAAAGCGCTACGGTGAGATATACAGCGCACACGTGTGTTCTCTGTTGGAGGTTTCGTGGCTGTTGAACGAGTTAATGAGTTCTCGTGTACGTTCTCGTGATCACAGTAGCTCCCCTTTTCCGCCTCCTCGGGCTGCTGGCAGGAAAATCCCCTCTGTGTTTACGCTAATGCGTTTCTGCACAGCGTAAGTGTTTCCAGCAGCAAAGAAAAACGCAAAATACGACATTTTATTGATAGAATTTAAAGACAGATAGAGGTCATGCAAAGCATCAGGCAAAATCAAGCCTGGAAGTTATTTTGAGTTTGTATTATTATTATTATTATTATTGTGATTACATTTTTTGTGCCATATATTCACTGCTAATAATGCCATCCTCCCTACAGTTCTGGAACAGTATAAAATAGAATTACACCATAAAAATAAAAAATGATGACGCTTAAAAATGAATAAAACTGCTATAGCTGACAGTCCAGGGTGATGACAATAAAAGCAACACAAATGAGATGAAAGAAAATTATGAGTTAGCTAAAAGATAAGCTTGTTTGCTAACAGACTCTTGGCTAATTTGAGCTAGTGTATAGGTCTAATAGCTAAACGTTATAAGCTAATTTGAAGAGCTCCGTCTTTGCTAATTTTTTTTTTTCCCTGCAGGAAAATTAGCCGACGCTGATAGCAATATGTTAAAGTGTCAGTTATCCTTCTCACATTTGTATGCAGATTGTGTGTGTGTATAGAGGTGTGTGTGTGTGTGTGTGTGTGTGCCCTATTTGATCGCCTCTTCATTTTTACGAACTAGACGTTAGGTCTGCTCTGCCTCGGGGCGCCGGGTCTCATCGGCCTCATCGAAAGCAGCACGTTTCGGAAGCCTGTCTCTCCCTCTCTCTTTCATACACACACACACACACACACACACACACACACACACACACACACACACACACACATCTGCAACACAATAAGCTCTCGTTCATCCCTCCGTCTGTGTCTCGTCTGTTCCGGAGTCGTCTGCGCTGTTTACAGTGTACTAATGAGCGAACAGCGCTGGGAACAGATGCCACCGCACTCGGGAACTTAATAAAAGATTGCGTCGGAGAGATGGATGGAGCGAGGGAGAGCGGGAGATAGAGAGGGAGGGAGGCGAATAGAACAACTGAGCACCTCAGAGAGTCTCTTGTTTGCAAATTACAGTAAAGCGGGGGAGGACACGCTCAACACACACTTGCGCACACATGCACACAAACAACCTCTCGATCTTTATTATCTAAATAAAACCGTCACTTGTCACCCGAGAAGCCGAGAAAAAGAGGCACGTCCTCGTCTCTCCGTACGAGTGAGTTTCTTTTCTTCCCTCAGAGTTTTTCTAGGCTGCTTAACAGTGTCGGTGTAACACGCACACACACAAACACACACACACACACACACACACACACACACACACACACACACACACAGCTCTTTTAGCCAAGAAAAAGGAAAGTATTTATTTTTCTCAAAGTGGGGGAGGGGCAGCGACATTTAAACAAATTTTCCTAAAGTGCTTCAGGAAGAAGAAGTGAAAGTCTCAGCAGTTCACGGTGGTGTTCTTTTCCTAATTCGGACGTGTCTAATTAACCTCCGTCTATGTTCATTGTGAACTCGTGCACTTTGAAGCACAAGTGTGAATTCTTAACTGTCAGGAAAAAAAATGTACACTCCGGAGCTACCTCACATTCTGTAGATCTTCTACATTAAGGAAAGAAAGATCTACCTTTGAAGGTACTACACTAAACGTACATGACAGTAGCCTTTGTTTTTAACACTAAATCAATTTGACCCTATTTAAAGCACTAAAAGACGTGCAATTGATAATACCATGTTAGTAGCATTTATTCTTACAGTATATGCTTAGGCGTGCTAATTAAAGATAGAAACGATGCACTCTTCACCGGACCAGAAGAAAAAAAGAATATGTTTGTATTCTATTTTTTGGTCTACATTTTACATACTATGTATATATATATATATATATATATATATATAAACAATCTACACCACCTCAAAATTAACATTCTGGTATTTCATAGCTATTTTGTAATTTAAGACAGACTATATTCTGCCAAATTCCTTGTGCCTGACCTTGGCCATCAACATCTCTACCTGCCCGTTAGCACGGGTATATTCTGAGGTCTGTGTGGCAAAGAAGGTGTTGCTGACTTGCACGGAATGTGTTAATGAATGCGGCGGTTTGACAGGTCGCAGTCTCTGCTAATAAATGCGAGCTTACCTGTGTGACAGGTGAGCAGTCTCAAGTAACCCAACCTCTCGGTGCATTAAATAAGCGTGAACTGACACCACAGTAATTCAGCACGTTAGCATGACAGGCAACACATAGCACATGGAGTAGCAGTTACCACGTCATTAGTGGGATAATAATTATTCTCCCACCCCCTGCGAGTCGGAGATGAAGATAAAGTTGGGACCTCATGTGGAGCAATTAACTTTTATCTAATGAGAAAATAGGTCATGATGGGACTAACTTACCTGTAAGCTATGTGAGGTAAGTGTGAGCGCCTACAGATTTAATTACATAAATAATAAGCAAGTCATTAACAGGAGGAATAGAACAGCATCTAAGAAATTCGTTTGAGCCTTGAGAATTATTGAATATGCAGTCTGAACTACGGATAAAAACACCTCACCTGTCTCGGCTTCGTCGGGAAGGGAAAGCAGCATTGCATCCGGCCACCGTGCAGACGTGCATCTCTTTTAGGTGTACATTTTTGTAGTGCAGTTTGACACTGTAGGAGCTCTTGAAGCTCTTCTTGCAGACGTAGCAGATTTTAGGGTCAGGGCTGGAGCAGAGATCGCCCTCTGGAGATTGGGAGTGAAATTTCGGTGAACTTGACCCGTAACCCATGGAGGAGATGAAGCTCTCGTGCAAGGCCGCCATATTTGCAGCGGCAGCAGCTGCGGCAGCCATTCCACCGTTGTACAGGTTGTATTGCCCCATGCAGAACATGTCGTAGGTAGGATCGTTGAGTTCTTCTTTGATTTTGATAACTGGTTGATGTGGGGATGGCGAGAAGCGTCTTTTTTCTTCCATCTGTTTATGGATGTGTCCGTCTTCCTCGCCATCATCCTTTTCTTTGTCCATGTTTCTTCTGGAGGTGTGGCGATGCTCTTCCGCGTCCATCGGCTCATCGCGGTAGAACATCTTGGACTCAGAAGTCTCCGATTCATTCTCAAAGTCACGCTCATGATCCTGGTCCTCAGAGGTAAAGCTGTCCATGCAGCGCAGCTCACTGGTGCCTTCTGTCATCTCATCCTGGGAGGGTGACTGATGTCCGCTGCTGTTGTTGTTATTGTTGCAGTTTCCATTGATATTATTGTGGAGGTGAGATGCAGGGTGACGATGATGGCAACTATCATCATCATCATTGTCGTCTTTGTCATCGTAATCCTCAGGTACCTCTCGATCTTTCTCGATCTTGACAGGCATGCTCGACTTTCGAGGCTTCTTCTTGGGCGTAGGGTCGATGGTGATGGGATCTGGGGCACTTGAGGTGGTGGAAAGGTGGTGAGACAAAGATCCTGTCTCAGACATGTGGTTGTTGGAGCTGGCAGCTAATATCTGCTGCTGTTGGTCCATGATGGAGGTGCTGTTGGTTGTAGTGGGTAAAATCGGACTGGTGGGAAGGGACACTGGAGGACTCACAATGTCAGCAGGAGAAAGCAAGTTGCGGTAGAAAGGTGGGATGGGTTGGACTGGCTGCACAGACTTCAGGGATGGGAAGACCAGAGGACTTTGAAGGGGAGATTGCATCATTGGATCAAGAGGAGGAGTTGCAAAGCCTAGCGGAGGCCGTCCAGGACTTGTTAGAGTGAATCCACTCTTCGTACTAGAGATGACCGGGGTGGCTGTTCCAGAAGTGGAGCGAATGAGGTCCTTATCACGGTTGTTTCTCAGCATAGGCATGTGGAGGCGAGGGTTTGGGTTGGCACTGTGGCGATTGCGGCTACGCAGGGAGCTGAAGACCATGTTGCATCCCTCAATCGTGCAACGGTGCTTGATCTTCAGATGTACAGCATTATAGTGAATCTTCAGAGTGCCCTTGTCATAGAAGGTCTTGCCACATGCATTGCAGACAACACGACCCTTGCGTGATGGAGTACCCATGCGACGCATGCGGTGCATCTTGGAAGAGAATGAAGAGTGAAGGCTCTTTGACTGCTCATTTTTCACAAAGTGGTGGTCATTTATGGCATTGGACTGGGACTGCTGCTGTTGTTGGATCTGCTGCTGCTGTTGATGCTGCTGTGTTTGCTGTTGTTGGACTTGCTGTGCAGATGGGGTTGTTGTGATAGGTGATGATCCATTAGGTTCCGTCTTGGGCTCAATGGAATTGGGAATGGCCCCTATGGGCCCTCGGTTTGGACTCTGGCTGTTTTGGAAAGGCGATAGAGACACTTCAGATTCACTGCTCTCTATTGGCTCACTCTGATTGGAAAGGTTTGGCTCTCGGAGCCTCAGAGCTGCTTGGTCCAAGTTTAGCCCATTAGGCGGCAGACCCAACATGGGAGCTGAGACAGGATTGATGTACTGGAAGGGCAGCAGGAAAGCCAAACTGTTAGGGATGTTCTCAAAATGATGAATACTAGAAGGGCTGCTGTTCTCCAAGTGCGCGAGGAGGCCAGGACTGCGAGTGCGGTTGTTACTTTCGATAAAAGTCCGGATGCCAGAGTCGGCCTTTGACGAGGGCACCGTGATCGCTTGGCCTTCCTTCTCCTGGATCGCCATGAGCTCCACAATGGATTTGGTCTCTCCGAAGCGTAGAAACTGCTGCAGGGTAATGATCTCCTCTTCACGGGACATGATGGTCCAGCGGTCCAGCACCTTGCCTGCAGCATCCTAGAGGCCATATCAAAGGAAGAGAGAGGAAAAAAAGACAAACACACAAAAAAAATTATTGATTCTGCATAATAATGGCAGTCTGAGGAGGAGGAAAAGGGCGAATATTTGTTAGCGAGAAGAAATTCCCCTGGAGCAACTGCAAAGTCCGATAATGGGGGGTTTACTCTGAATCTCCGCAGTAGTTCGTCTACTCCACATTTAATCAAACAGGCAAATGTAGACATTAAACTGTTTAAAGTATAAACACTTTTACCAAAACAACGCTAAAATTTGATGACTTTGTGAAATTATATTTTTAAATTTGTATTTTATAGACAATGCTCAGACCTTTTTAAACCCAAAAGAAGAAACAAAAATGTTAAAATTTGAAACTAAAATTATTTGTCTTTATTTTGGTGTAAAGTTCAAAGACACTGTCCGAGCAGGTCGATGCTAACACTAGTGAACACTACAGGGGTGTTTAGAGCGCACTGAGAAGAAACAGATGCAGCTCCATAAACTCTCTAAATTAATTTATTAATAATAAATTATAATTTATTGTCTGTTAGACTCTTTTACAAAATGTATCATTTTTGACATTCGGTGACGGTCAGGAAAAAAATTCTAATGACCTCATCCTTTTGTCATTGATTTATCATTTTATCTTTATTCCACTTCACTTGGTGCATTATTTTGCATAAAATACTTTCAATTGCTTTCCTTTCCTTCATTTTAAGGTTCTTAAATTGGGCAAGATGAGGAGTGGATGAAAACCAAAAGACACACATACACACAGTCAGATGACAGTAAAAAAAAAATCCCTTAATGACACCACTACTGCATGAAATATTTTCACTTCATTTTCACTTATTTCCTGTTTTATAATTTAAAAACATTTCCTATTTTGGGAAAGGTGGGGTGAAATCAGTAAAAAAAAATTTAATAAAAAAAAAAATCTTGTCTCGTAAGTGATGTTGAACATAAAAATAAGGAATCTCATGTTTATTTAAGCATGTCTTTGAAGAAGCCTTGGAGGTGACAGCGATCTTGCATTACATTCATTAGCGAGGTTTGAGGATGAGTATTTACCGAGCTTTATGTTAATGGAGTTTAAAGGACGCACGTCTTGCGTCAGATTAAATATTAATGAAGGAATACTTTGGTGTCAACTGGAAAAAAAAAAATTATAGCGATAGCGTTTTGCCTTCTGGGTTGAGGGGAGGGGGCAATGAGGCGAGCAGCGATGTACTGTAAAGAAAAAAAAATATGGACAGATCCCAAACAGGCCTCGGATTTTCTTTCGCGGTGCTAGAAGCGTGGGAAAGAAGTTTCCATGTTGAGAAAGCGTTATTGCTCCAGGAGGAGGAATAAGCACGACTTCCAGGGAGCTTTCTCTCTCTCTCTCTCTCTCTCTCTCTCTCTCTCTCTCTCTGTCCTTGGCGGGCGTTTTAGGAGGTGGTGTTATTAACCGCTGAAAAATAAAACGGTTCGAGTTTTGCACACTTGGCCACTGTCAGACGCTGAGACATGGCAAGGGACTCTGGGAAAAGAATCTTGGCAGCGTTGAATCTCTAGATTTGTGGTCAGGAGTGGAATTGTGAAGGGATGCACAAAAAAAAAAATACGACAGTTTATGTACATATTTATTTATTTATTTATGTATTTATTTAATTTTTTGCCCTTTTTTGTGCCCTTAACGCTGCAACATCGCATTAAAAATCCTTATTGGCTCTCTGGAGAATGCAAATGGCAAACAGTGCATTTTTATTTTCTAAAGGTCCGAGTTCGCATGTAACATATTTTTTGGTGCAAATTTGTTATCGTTCTCTAATAGAATCGTCATGCTGCATATTTTCAAGAAAAAAAAAAAAGGACACCAGAGTGATGAAATGAAACCCGGTTTCTGGTACTCAGATTTCTGGCCCTTACTGGATGTGTTTTAAACTCCTCGTATATTGAAACGGCCATAAAAGCTACGACGCAATAAGTGTGCTACTGTGATCCCGCTGTGCTGCTACGAGTGGGCGTGCAAGAGGCACAAAGACAAGGAGAGAGAGAGAGAGAGAGAGAGAGAGAGAGAGAGAGAGAGAGAGGTGGGGGGATAAGGGTTCTCATAAATGATCCAGTTTATGCTGCTAAGGGCCTCCAAGACTCCCAAAGTCCCAGTGAAAGGTGACATCAAGGGAGCGACGCTTGCTCTGACGACAATTAGACACGACGCGAGAGCTGTCTGGCCGTTCACGCTAGGATCTATAAATGATAAATGGCAACCGAGCAGTTTAAGAGCCTTAAAAAAAAAAAAACAACAGAACCAAAAAAAAAAGGGGTCTTTAAGGTGAGCTGGGAATAAATGTTTAAAGAGAGATAGAGAAGACAGAGGGAAAAAAGAGAGGAGAGGGAATATAGAGGAAAAAAGGAAGACGGATTCTTAGGAGACGGCACGTCGATGCTCGATGGTCGCAGGGGTGTTTGTGTGTTAAATATACATTAAAAAAAACTTTTTAGGCTTTCATTCCGTGTGTGAGTGTGAGTTTAGCCCCGAGGTAAGACTTTTCTGCCTCCACACTATAACGCTAGACCTCACTTCCTGCTCACAGCTCTTGCATTTACATTTCAGCTCATTTAAAGCAACGAATTTAAATAAAAAAAAGTGCACAAGTTTTCAGAAGCTTGGAAATAACCACAGTGGAAATTAATTTCAAACGATTAATCTGTTTCAGTCCCTGTGTTCTGTCACAGGTCTCTCACACACACACACACACACACACACACACAGCAAATGAGGTCGCAAAAAAAGAACATACGGCAACAAAGAACATCAAAACCGGTACTAGCCCTTCTCTGTATTTGTGTTACCGTGTAAATAGGCTTTGAGGAACTCTTAATGTGTGTGTGTGTGTGTGTGTGTGTGTGTGTGTGTGTCCACAGCTGGAGAGCAGCTCTAAGCAGGCTGATCCTAATCAGAGATCACACACTCGTTCATCACTCCGACTCTGCTGCTATCAGCGCTCGGGCCTGCTATTACACACTGAGTGAAAAGATTACACACACACACACACACACACACACACAGTGCTGGGTTAAAACTGCAGGAGGTTCATGACAGAAGAATGGTGTGTGTTCAGTTCTGCCTTTTTTCTTTAAGAAGGTCAGAAACAAGCATTTAAACTGCCACACATGCTAATAGAAGCTAGTTTTCTGAATCTAACTGCTACTTTATTTCCTTGGTCACATGTTCAGAAAAGTAATAATGATAATAATAATAATAATAATAATAATAATAATAATAAAAACATTTATACGACTGCAGGGATGTTATACTGCACATGTAATACTGTTACATGTAATAATTAGTTTGGTGTTTTAAAGAACAAGTAAAATAAACAAAGCTAAATTTCTACACTAATTCTGAAATTAGAAATTTAAAATTTTAAAAACATAAAAATCACAAAGATGATGTACAGGTCATTTTAAGCTGAAAATAAAAAGATGAAGATGAAGAAAAAGAACTGAAATGAAAGAGTGCAATGCTAACTGCTTAGCTTTCATTCATTACTAGCTCATTATTAGCCACATTAGCATGATTAGAATTTCCTTTTCACCTTGTTCATTTTCATTTAAACTACTACAAACTGTTCTGACTTTTCAAAAATGATTTTTAATCATATTTATGCTAATAAGTTGAATCACAATTTAACAATATAAAATAAAAAGGGTGAAATGGAGAAGTTTGATGCTAACTGCTGCCATTCTTTCACTATTAGCAACATTATTAGCATCTTCGGTTAATGTAAAATAAAATAATTTTGCAGTAAAATAATATTTGTGTTACTTAAATGATACAATTCTGTCATTTTTAGCTGAAAGTCATAACAGAGTGGAATAAAGACTTTTAAGAGTCAGCTATGCTTAGTGGAGTGATGCTAACAGCTGGCTAGTCATTACTAGCCCAGGATTATGCTAGTTAGCATGACTTTGTGTTTAAACAGGTAAAGACTGTGCCACAATAATCAGAATTTTACATTTTAAATAATCATATTTATATTTGCAAAAAAAAATAATAACTGAAAAGTAAAAAAGAAATCTATCGTTCTTTCATTATTATCATATTCAGTTATATAAAATAAAATAAAATCACATTAAAATAGCATGATATGAATAATTTCAGTTCAGTTTGTTTTTAAGCATGTGAAATAAAATAATTAAATACAGTTTATGCTAACAGACGTGACACAGCGAGTGTCCTGATGCTAATTGTGGCGCTCTGTCATTATTAGCATGTTTTGTTATTTAACAGGTAAAACGCTGAGGTTCCACTTTAAGGAACAAAGTGAAGTGAAAGGAGAGGTGGAGGTTGTGGAGGTCTTTTTCCATCAAGATCGTTTATAATGAGATAAAGAGAAGATAGAATGAGATATTAATGAATAATAGTTAAGAGTTGTGTTGCTGTAAATATGCAACAGGACGACCTACGATAGAGTTAAACACTCGGAACTGTTTCTCGGAAACCCGGCGTCCACGCACAGGAAAGGAATGTCGTTATTTTAATACTGACTTATTTACATTGCATTTAGAGCCGGTGACCGTGGCGTACTTTTTAAACAAACCCGACACGGCCAAGCATCACTTAGGAGCTTATCGCGTATTCCTTTCAGAGCCGAGCGGACGAGGCGACGTTTTTTTGGCCGCAGAATTTTGGTCTGAGGTTCTGAGGGCGGCCAGCTGTCACGACACAGGTCTCACACACACACGCACACGCACAAACACACACACACACACACACACACACTCATATCCACTTTTCCAGATCTCTAAGACTCTAAGAAACTCGAGATCGCGTGAGCAAACGCACCACGCAATCAAGGCCGACTGGAGTTTCTCGCTTGCTGGAGAAACATCATGTGCTTTTGGTTACATTTTAGGAACTTCTCAATATCGCGACTTTCCTCTATTTCAAATGTTTCATCTGGAACAGAACCAAACAACAAACTGGACACAGAGTGTATATTAGATTTCTACATCACCACACGAGCACTAAAACTTTATCATCGTTTACAGTGTTTTTGTGATTTCATATCTGTGCCTCATGTTCCTCTCAGATTGCTTTTCACTCTGAGAAGAAACTCTCCTTCAAAATTATCCCAACAAAATCTTTGTATCATCTTTGCAAATGTGACAGATTTTATCTCAGGTGCCCAAATGCTGCTCCAAGACCCAGACCTCTGAATGAATGGAAAACCAGAGCAGTGTCATGTTCTTTGAAATGTCCTCAAAATACCAGAAGATAAAATTATAAAAAATAATGAGGGGAGGATAAGAAAATATAAAACAAAACCAGAAGAAATGAGAGGATATTATTACATAAGAAAAGATCAAATTAGATAAAAACAGAATTAAGATTAGATAATAGCATAGTATACATTATCTGATAAGATCATCCAAAATGAGATAATATGATATATATTTTTATATAAAATAAAATGAGATAAAATTATAAGATAAAATATGGTGTGAGGAAATAACAATAAGATGAAAAATCATTTAATTGGCTAAGATGATATAAAATGAGATAATATGATAAGATGATCTGAGATCATCATAAAATGAGATACATAGATAAGATAATATAATATAAGGTGAGATAAAATGAGAAGATAAAATGAAGTGAGAAGATGAGATTAGATACATTGAGATGAAATTAAACTCGATGAGATAAAAGCGTGAGATGTGAGGATGAAATGAGATGAGAAGATAATATCAGTTGAGAGAAGGAGAGGGATATGAGATAGCACGAGAAGATAAAATGAGATAATATAAGATAACATGCCTGCATGCTGTTTCAGTTTCATTTTAATTCACTTTGGTTAAAAGATTAAAACAAGTAAAAATAAATGTAAAAATAAGACTCTTTGTATACATTTTTTCTGGAGGTGACTAAAAGAAATTAAAAAAAATAAAAAGTGCGCTCTTGCTGTCCAGCTCTTAATAACTTAATTTTCTCCACTTTTTATTCATAACACATGCTAAAGACAGCTGTGTGACTCTGTAACCTGCCATTAGAAGCTCTTTGTTTAGATGAACTCGTCTCCCAATTAGCTTAATTTGCCTTTTTTATATGAGCCCCCCCCTCCCCCTCCCCCTGGTTCCTGCCCCTGCCCCCTCCCTTCACTGCCGCCTCTCAGTTTCCCTTAGAAACCTCATTACTGCCCCCCCACGCGTCTCCAGGCACTAAGACGGATTAGCTTGTCACCGCAGTCCCATACAGGACGCCTCTGAATCGCTGTCTCTGAGGTTAATGACAATTATCGAATAATTACACTGCTGT
The DNA here is from genome assembly GCA_025674565.1 of Synodontis membranacea. Lineage (NCBI taxonomy): Eukaryota > Metazoa > Chordata > Actinopteri > Siluriformes > Mochokidae > Synodontis > Synodontis membranacea. Next base: position 30,918,216 of record JAOVYU010000047.1, read on the forward strand.
AAGTCGTAAGCGACCATGCTATCTATTCGAGTGCGTGTGCCACTGTGTCACCCCGAATGGAGCCGGTGACGGGGGGTATTTATCTCTCGACGGCCCCCGTAATGGCACCGTGGGCTTGTAAACGATCAGCAAGGGGAGCTGTAGTGGAGGAGAGCGATGATCCAGCTTTATGTCAGCAAGAACAAAGATGACAATTATGCAATTAGTGCAGAGGCATATTAGCATCACCAGGGTTAGAGTTTTATGATCGTGTCATTAAGGGAGAAATATACATGGTAGGGGATGTTGCTATTTACATTGTCATGTTTGTTTATTAGGTTGATTTGTATAGTTAGTGCATATTGCTTTACTAACAGAAGCCTGGGACAGTTTGCATCTTATAGTATGCAAAATAACATCTGTTTTTATGTTCCACAAATTTGTGGAGGCCTGTCCGTCGGTCACAGGCAAAATCAAACAAAGATGTATATCTTAGTCAAATAATGAGAAGATTTCAGAAAGATTATGACTAATTGCAGAATTCTGGATTGTGATTGGCTAGAACAGCAACTTGTGTTACTTTAGTGCACTCAGTCTAATACGCTATCGCTTCTATAGTAACAACTCATTCACAGGGACGTGTAATTAAACAAAAACACCTGTAATCATCTGTATGTATCCCGGGTCAGCGTTTCATAACAGTCAGAGGAAAACGTTTGGGACAGAGGAGTTTACACAACTGTTTCTTTAAATTAAAGTGAACAAAAAGCTGCCTGACTGTTTATAGCTGCTGGAACCAAATGATAAAAGGAACAAACTTTAAATGCAATCATAAATGGATAAAAAAAAAAAAGTGCTTTAAGAAATACAAAACTGTAATTGTTGGCCATGTGCTGTGATAAAAGAGGAATGAAACACTGGGATTTTATATTAATATCTGTTCGAGTCGCAGCGTAACAGTAATTTGAGTTGTGAAATCGTGGCAAGAACAAGAACACTTAGAACTGTATACAAATGTCACTTAAATATTGCTTCATTCACACAGTTTTTTCTGTGAGTAGGATGTTGAGTTGGTTTTTAAGATGCTTTTGGAGTGTGCTGTGTTGTGTCGTGTCATGTCGCGTCGTGTCGCGTCGTGTCGTGTCGTGTCGTTCTGTGTTGGGTAGTGTTGTGTTGTGCTGTGTCGTGTAGTGTTGTGTTGTGCTGTGTTGTGCTGTGTAGTGACGTGTAGTGACGTGTTGTGTTGTGCTGTGCTGTGCTGTGTTGTGTTGTGTTATGCTGTGTCGGGTAGGGTTGTGTTGTGCTGTGCTGTGTAGTGTTGTGCTGTGTTGTGTAGTGTTGTGCTGTGTTGTGTTGTGTTGTGCTGTGCTGTGCTGTGCTGTGCCGTGTCGTGTAGTGTTGTGCTGTGTTGTGTTGTGCTGTGCTGTGTAGTGTTCTGCTGTGTAGTGTCGTGTAGTGACGTGTTGTGTAGTGTTGTGTTGTGTAGTGTTGTGCTGTCCTGTGTTGTGCTATGTTGTGCTGTGTTGTGTTGTGCTGTGTTGTGAAGTGTTGTGCTGTGTTGTGCTGTGTTGTGAAGTGTTGTGCTGTGTTGTGCTGTGTCTTGCTGTGTTGTGTTGTGCTGTGTTATGAAGTGTTGTGCTGTGTTATGAAGTGTTGTGCTGTGTTGTGCTGTGTCTTGCTGTGCTGTGTTGTGCTGTGTTGTGTTGTGTTGTGTTGTGCTGTGTCTTGCAGTGTTGTGTTGTGTTGTGTAGTGTTGTATTGTATTGCCGTTTCAGTGTGTCCACTCCAGGCCTGGGAAGCGCTCTGATCAGTGAGCACTTCGTTCCCCGTGGACCCGCAGCACGGCTCCTGTATTGATCCGCAGATCTTTTCTCGCATCCTAGACCCCAACAAAGACCCCAGTATCACTGTATTCACTACTTCAAGGCGGGTTAAGCAGGAGTCCCCCTGTGATCTGAGCCAGGCTTGAACCCTCCGCTTCCTCAGTAGTCTCCTCTTTTTTTTTTTTTTTTTTTAATGTTTTCCACCTCTGAATAATTTAGGAGGGACGCAGCGAGCCTTTTCCAAAGCCCAGTGCCTCGAGCCATGACTTCTGAAAGAGGCTCACCAGAGACTCGATCTGAGGGTCCGGCGAGAGACCAGACGTCCATCCAAAGAAGAAGACACGACCTTTATACACAACACAGCACAGTGACTGCGCATGGCATTAACTCTCCTCTATTGCGCACTACCTAGTCCCCTTGCTCCAAAGCCATCTTCCTAAAAATATAAAAAAGTTTTTATTTGGGTAATGATCGATGCTGATGTAGGGAAAAAAAAAACCCACAAAACTGTTTTCTTATTAGAGATGAAGATATGCTGATGACATCATACCCCAGCCACAATATCTGCCTGAGGCCAAATAACGCAATCCATGTGTGTGATGAGGCATTGTGATTAACCAATCAGACGAGGAAAAAGAAGAACGTTGAAAAAAAATGTTACATTTATCATCATCTAAAAGTGTCACTGCTACACAGCGTCCTGCTAGATTGTGCTAAGTTAATCATCGCATGCTAAATCATCTCACTAGAATTCTTTATTTATTTGACAAACTTAAAGTTATCATTCTCAGATCAGCTCGTTATTTCAACTAACTTGCAACCCATGTGAGATTTCCTGAAATCTTGCTAAGTTAGATTTTATTTTCTAGGCTAGCAAAACTAATGACTTACTCGCTAACATGTAGATAATGTAGACATGTAGATCTCTCTCCAGGTTAGCTTATACTCAAAAGAACTAGCATGGCCTCAGAGAGTAAACTTTAACTGTTTTTTCATTTAAATAAAAAAAAACTGAGATCTCCATCCAGGATGGTTTTCTTTAATCTGCTCTTTTTTTTAACTGTTCTGCTGTATTTTGAGCTTCAGCACTCGTAGGTCATGCTGGAATGAAGAGAGATGGGAAGATGAGTGTGTCCAGACCTCACGGATGAAAAACGACCATAAATGACTATCCCCGATCCCTGGAGAGGGAAAGAAGGGGAAAACAGGAGGGATGGATATCCACGCCGGGATGGACGAGCCTGTTTTCATTTTACCGGCAGAGTAAAGAAGAAAGGGGGGAAAAGTTGAACATTTTCACCATATGCTGCTCTGAAAACACTCATATTTATTATCATCTGCACTGAACTTTATCCTCACGCCTGTCCCTTACCTTATTCTGCCTGCTGCGCTAATCATGTGTGCGTCATGCTAATGTGCTACACTGTGACTGGAAGGGAGCTGATTCGAGTTTACTGATGGTTGTCATGGTAACATCAAAGGAGAGCAAACCAGCATTTTTAAAATATTTATTTTGATTCAGCAACAATAACAAATTTTTAGTTATTTCAGATTAACTTCCACTCGTTCTCTAGATTAGTTTCCACTCGTTCTCTAGATCAACTTCCACTCGTTCCCTAGATCAGTTTCCACTCGCTCTCTAGATTATCTTCCACTCGTTCTCTAGATCAACTTCCACTCGTTCCCTAGATCAGCTTCCACTCGCTCTCTAGATTAGTTTCCACTCGCTCTCTAGATCAGCTTCCACTCGCTCTCTAGATCAACTTCCACTCGTTCCCTAGATTAATTCCACTCGTTCCCTAGATCAGCTTCCACTCGCTCTCTAGATTAGTTTCCACTCGCTCTCTAGATTAGTTTCCACTCGCTCTCTAGATCAGCTTCCACTCGCTCTCTAGATCAGCTTCCACTCGCTCTCTAGATTAATTCCACTCGTTGTCTAGCTTAGCTTCCACTTGCTCTCTAGATTATCTTCCACTCGTTGTCTAGATTAGCTTCCACTCGTTCCCTAGTTTAGATTCCACTCGTTGTCTAGATTAGCTTCCACTCGTTCCCTAGATGAGCTTCCACTCTTTCTCAAGATCAACTTCCACTCATTCTCTAGATTATCTTCCACTTGCTCTCTAGATTATCTTCCACTCGTTCTCTAGATTATCTTCCACTCGTTCCCTAGATTAGCTTCCGCTCGTTCTTTATGTTAGCTCTGACTCACTACATTAGCTTTTACTTGTTAGATTAAATTTAGATAGATAGATAGATAGTAATTTCACTCGTTTGTGAAGTTCAGTTTTCATTCTCTAGATTATTTCTCTTTTTTTAATTACCTTTCTGCTGATAGGTCACATTTTGTGTAAAATTTGAAAACACACTGCAGATTAAAGCTCACTGTACTGAGATTAGCTCCGCTCACTTTACACCTGTAAAATTTACCAAACTGAGGCTTTGATGTAACCAGAAGCCAGTGTCATGCTCCTCTCAGTGCTTGGTTAAAAACCGAGGGTTTTGGGGATGTGTATGAGGTCAGGACGGGGTCTGTGAGACAGATGTGAGAGGTGTGTGTGTGTGTGTGAGTCTCGCAGGTGTCAGGGGAGTGTGTGTGTGTGTGTGTGTGTGTGTGTGTGTGTGTGTGTGTGTGTGTGTGTGTGTGAGAGATCCTCCTTCACTGCTCCACTGTCTTTTATCATTTTCTCATCTCTCTCTCTGCAGCATCGGCTTGGCACGGCTTTACAAAGGTGCATCAACATGTGCTCGTAATTTGCTCCTTGGCTGCACTGCGACCTCTTTTGTGTGTGTGTGTGTGTGTGTGTGTGTGTGTGTGTGTGTGTGTGTGTGTGATCATTTAGAATAATGTGTGTGTCCCCGTCTCACACAATAGCTATTACTCCCTCCGTCGCTGTTGAAGTGAAAAGGTGGGAGGGAAAAGTGATCTCTGGAGGATTTAGAGGATTTGTTCGGCTGGACGGAGAACTGAAGAAACGGTGGACGAGATGTTCAGTCGTGTTTTGGCGCTCGGTCTGAACATTTTAATGCAAGAAACAGCAATTTACTTTTTTCCAGATCTTAAAGAAGTTCAGCCAGAGAAATGAAATTCAGCTCTCATTCTCTGTACAGAAAACAAAGTTATGTTCTGCGTGAAGTTCATTGCTTAGTGTTAGAATCTACAAGGCTGATGCTAACAGGTTATAGCAGCTTATGGCTACCAGATTAGCATGTTTACATTTGATTTTAGTTTAAGGTGAAATGTTCCTTTAATGTAAGAGGTGTAGGGCGATTTACTGTTATGGATGCATGGATGGATGGATGGATGGATGGATGAATAGATAGATAGATAGATAGATAAATAGATAGATAGATAGATAGATAGATAGATAGATAGATGGATGGATGGATGGATGGATGGATGGATGGATGGATGGA
>JAOVYU010000051.1:151810-162773 GCA_025674565.1 Synodontis membranacea
CATTAATTGTGGCACCTCACTTTACTGAAGAGTCATTATACATCCTTGAGTACAAAGTGGCAGAGCATAGGAATCTTTTGCAGTCAACCTTCCCTGACTTTAAACTTCGACCAAAACACCACTACATTGAACACTACGCTGAACTGATTAGGGTACATGGTCCACTTACTGAAGTCTGGACAATGCGTTTTGAAGCAAAACATAAGTTCTTCAAAAAGGTTATACGTGATGCCCAGAACTTCAAGAATTTTGCCATGACACTTGCAGTGAAACATCAAAGGGATCTTAGCCATCAGCTAGACTGAGTGTGGAAATGGCCAAGGCTACACAAGTGTTAGTTAACACTTTCCCAGAGAACATTCAGAGAGGTCTTGGTCAAAAACTCCCTCAAACTCATACACTTCTTGTTGCACCATCTGTCTGCATTAATGGGATTGGTTATAAGACAGACATGATACTTTCAGCTGGATCATGTTCAGGGCTATCCGATTTTAAACAAGTTACTCACATTGTTGCAGTAAACGCAGAGGTACTTTTTTTGTGCAAAGTCATGACATCATGGTATTTTGAGCACCTTCGTTCTAATGAGTTTTGCTGCCCAGTTATGCCATCTTTTTGTGTGCTTCAACTTGAAGATCTGAATGATATTATTCCCCTGTCAGCATATAGTGTGCATAGTAAACTGATGGTGACATTGAAGCATTTTATTCTTTGCTAAATTTACTCTTTTGTCCCTTCTAGATGGCTTGTCAAGAAATCATGATTTTGCGGGTTATTCTCACAGAAGTTGATATCAGAAAAGTCACAGACTTCAAAGCCATGCTCAGTTGAAGACTTGATCAGCTGTCTCAGAAACACTCTGGGACTGAACTATAATTTTACTTTACAGTTTCGAGATCCTTTGTTTGATCATGAATTTTGCAGTGTGACTAATCTGGAAGAGCTCCCTGAGAAGCCAACAGTGAAAATCATTCCAGTGATTGAATTGGTGTTGGTGTCAGAAGATGAAATCCAGGCATCAAGTGAAATATCAAGTGATGATCCAAGTACTGCAGATAGAGTACTGATCTCTGATTCACCCCAGGAAAAGAAAATGCCAGGGCCTGATATGTTTTTGATTCCAAAACTCTCTGTCGATGTTGAATATAGGCTGTGTCAGGCCAATTTAATCTACTTGAAGGATGGAACGCACCTAAAAATGACAAAAGAATTGAAACATGACATTCTTCAGAAACTTGCTGAGACCATATACTCCTTCAAAGCATACCCAACTGCTGATGATTTAACCCTTTCAGGCTCAAATTAAGTTTTAGTAACAGGAAAAATATGTATCTGGAGTAATAAGGTAGTTAGTTTTTAAACTGTTGCAAATCATATAAACAATGTTGCAAAGGCATTGGTGAATACTCACCCCTGTCTTCAAGAACCAGGATCACCTTCTGGACACTGTGGGTGGACAAACAGTTTGAAATACAAAATGGGAAATTACAGATCCAAAATGAGAAGCCTTGGACACACAGATGTCACGGTTAATGCAGGGAAAAGATTAAGATACTCTACCAGCAGTGATCCACCTAACAAGAACATAAAGAAACCAAGGAAAGGGGAGGTCAACTACCTACCTAACCTTCCAAGTGGTCATGATGCTTCCAGTATTGAGTTGCTCAGACAGGAATTGGCAGACGAAATGAAGAAGCTGTCTTTATCAATCAGAAGATGGATATGACTCTGTCTTTAAGAAGACAGGAAGTTGTGATCAACAAGCCTCCTGTAGGCCAGAAACTTCAGCATTGGTCAGCACTTTTTAGAGTAAGTCAGGTAAAGTGAAATGCCTATGTTTGCAGTATTTTTAATGAAATGAGTACAGTATTGATAAACATGATAATGTTAATTTGACAGTTGTTCAATTTTGACATTTCCCTGATGTTAATGAATGCTTTTTTTTTTTTTGTTTTACTACTACAGGTGTATCAAGAATTCAACCGGATAGTTGGGAAGAATCTTAAGCAAGAATTCTATGGGTCACTTGATCGTCACTGCCCACAGCTGATTCATATTTTCAGGTCAAAGAGAGGTCTCGTCGGACAGGTTTTAAGCAATCTTCTGCAAGATGCCAAGGTTTGTATATGCCATTGTTTGTACATGCCATTGACATAAATTAAGGCCATTGTTTGCTGAATTTTGAAACCTGATATAATAACTTTAGAAATCTCCAGTAACAAAGACAAAATAATGATACATGTAAATTGCCTTTCTGTCATGTTGACAAATGATACAATGTTGTTTCTCTGCAACTGCAACACCTCAGACCTCTGACCTCACTGACATGCGATGTGTTGCCATTTGAGGGCTTCCAGTACTTCTTGGTGATGACCCAACCGAGTTCTTCAAAGCATGTTTTGTAAGTATGGAAACCATTACTGAGTTGTGGTCATATGGAAAATGACACACTGGACATGGTCCATATCCTCATATATACTTATAAGAATGCTTTTTGTCCAAAGGCTGGTAGGATCCTCAATTAAAATATTCATTTTTTTTATTTATTGGAAAATGCGACACATAAATTAAAATTATTATAGCAGAATTATGGTCTTACAGTATTGCAGTACATTCCTCTGTATTAGGACACTGAATATGATGCCATTTGGGTTGCTCTGCATTATCCTAGTTCAGCAAACTGTTTATGGAAGAGCATTCTTTCTTATTCCTATAGTTTCCTTTTGAATGAAGAGGGTTTTATTATTAACTGCACATTCTAAACCAAGATTAAAACATGAACCAACAGGACTTCTTATTATTGATGTTTATGTGTGTGTCCTAATTTTGAGAATTTAAAAAAAGCTTGATATTTTCATATTCTCCTGTGCCTGTGTAGGTTTCCTCCAGGTACACCTGTTTCCACCCAAGGCATGCAGATTTTTAAAGATTAAAGACTCAAGATTCAAGATTCTTTATTTGTCACATGCATAGTTAAACAGGTACAACATGCAGTGAGATGTATCCTGAACTGCTCCTACTTTGTGCAAATAACAAAGAAAAAAGAAGTCTATAAAATAAAGATTGAAACATAAAATGTTTATAATAAAAAAATGTGCAAAATTGTAATAAATAATAATAATAATAATAATAATAATAATAATAATAATAATAATAATAAACTCTGAATTTGAAAGAATTACAAATTATGGGGTGAAATGCTGTGCAAGTAATGCTTATAGTCCAGTTTAAAGTGTGGTTTATAGTCCAGTTTTTTAAAGTGAAATGCTGTGCAAGTAATGCTTATAGCCCAGATTTGGCCAACTGGCTGCTTTACATTGGCCGCAGGATGAATGTGACGGTAAATGGTCCCAGCCACTGGGTGAACAAGTCAGTGCAATCTTAGTCAAGATTTTGTGTTTGTCCATTTCCCTTTAGGGGCTCCGTGAAACTCTATCACTTGGAAACAGTAAATAAATTAAGTGAGAATGACAGTCCTTTTCAATGGCTGGCAGCAATGCACCAATTGCATTTGCATTATCAGCATCGCTGAATTAAGTGGTTTTGGGGCGCTGGAAATGTCTGCCCCTGCCATAGAAAATGCGGGAAAGTTTTGTACTGCTCTCAGATCAGTCAGAGAGAGATGATGGCGATGACGTCAGCTGAAGGGCAACTTCCACCAAATTCGGTGAAATCTTCATTGATTTACTCTTTCGCCAGAAGGACGATGGAGGAAAAAAATTTACGTTAAGGAGCTGGGACCCAGCAGGCCCGAAATAAACATCACCCAGCAAACTAAGGATAAAGGTAAAGCCTACAACAGGACTTTTTGCAGGAGATGGTTCCAGCATAAATCGTGGCTGACAGGCTGTGGAACAGCACACAAACACACACACACACACACACACACACATACATACACTGTTGTATAGAATCAACTGAAATCATACCCTTGCTGTTAACTAATTTCAAGAACTTGAGTATTGTATTTTTACTTTATCTGAGAAACTGCTGATTTTAAGAAGGAAATTAAATTATTATTAATTATAAATTATTATTATTGTCATAATTTTCTGACTGTTTATACTTCCTAGTTCAGTATAAGCATTTGAATGCTTATACTGAACTAGGAAGGGAAATCTGTTGGTACATCAGCCCCAACAAGAATTTTTTTCACCAGCCGTAATTGGTTAAATGAACCTGCAGATGTCAATTACAGCTGAAATGGAGTATGGCTTTAGATAGATATTTGTTACCAGATTTCCCCATAATTTCCATAATTTATTTACATATTTCACCATTTAAAATGTATTTACAATATCACATTGTAATGTTCACATTTAAATAGAAGAAAAACTTCATTTTATTATCCTTTTTTCTTATTTCTGGAATGCATTTTTTAAACATACATTATCAATATTATTTTGGTAAAGATTAACTACAGATTATAATGTAGCTTTTACAGAAATTTTTAAATGCAGACTATTTGTAACAGCGTACAGAAAATAATATCATTTTTAAACTGAGTAAGCTTTAAAAATAAAGCACAAGTAATGCACTGTAATCTGCAGTACATATAATTTAAAATGTGACTACAATATCAAAACTGTTCTCTTAAGAAATACTGGTCAAGTTGTTTACCTGACAAAGGACTGCTATACATTTTTCTATTTCTGATCATCTCTGTATGAAGAAACACCCAGTATTGCAGTACATTCCTCTGTATTATGACACTGAATATGTCTAAAAAGCATGGGCATTACAGTAGGTCAATAGTGTACTCTAAATTGCTCATAGGTGTGAGGATGAGTGTGAATGGTCCCAGACACCAGGGTGCACAAGTCAGTACAATATGTTTGCTGGTCCTAACCCTGGATAAATTGGGAGGGTTGCGTCAGGAAGGGCATCTGAAGGTAAACCTGGGGCAGCTGAATAAAGAAGTACAAAAAGAAGAAGAAGAAGAAGAAGAAGAAGAAGAAGAAGAATTACCTCTTGATTGAAAGCCAAAAGTGCTTTGGTGAAACATTAAAAAAAAAAAGCAAAATGTCTGACGTAAAGAATGCAGACAAAGACATTTTATTGCCCCCTGTCACGGCGTGCGCTGAGCGCGCTCCCCTCTCTCTCTGTCACACGCACTGGAGATGGCGCATGCGTACCTAAGAACACCTTTAGCGTGTTTAGCGCTAATGACACCATCTACAAAAAGACTCTCAGAATCACGCTTTGGGGATGAAACTTTACTGTCGCTTCTGTCAGTGTATCGCATGTTTTGTTTGTTCCTCCATGTGGATATTTCCCGATGGGTTGTTCCTCTGTGGATTATTTTCTGTTGGATTACCACCCTGACTCTGTTCATGTTCGGAGATATATCTTCCGTGACTAGGTATGTTTGAACTGTTTATGTGCGCTGCGTGCTGCCGGCTTCCAGAGTTTCCGGGTTTGAGTTTAGTGTTTATGAATCTGGTGAATTGTTACCCAAGATTCAGTTTCTGTTTTTCCTGTGTGCTGCGTGAATTATTACCCATGTTTCAGTTCCCGGAATAGAAGACTTAGTCGTCGCTCCGCTGCCCGGCCTAGAGGATGTCGTCATCGCTCCGCCGCATGGCCAAGAGGACTTAGTCATTGCCCCGCCTCCTTCCTGTCCCAGATTTCTGCTCCAGTTCCTGTCCCAGTTTCAGTCATAGAATCTGTTCCTGTCCTAGTCTCTGTTTCTGCTCCAGTTCCTGTCCCAGTTTCAGTCCTGGAATCTGTTCCTGTCCCAGTCTCTATTCCTGTCCCTGTTCCTGTCCCAGCCTCTGTTCCTGTTCCTGTCAAAGCCTCTGTTCCTGTCCCTGTCCTAGTCTCTGTTCCGGGCCCTGTCCCTGTTCCTGTCCCAGTCTCTGTTCTGGTCCCTGTCTCCATCATGGCCACCGAGCCAATCCAGGTCCCCAAGTCGATGGTGGAACCTGCCTTGGACCTAATCTCTCCTGCCAAGCCACGGAGGCAGCCAGCAAGGGGTGCTTCGGTGAGAGCACTCTTGGAGGGGGTACTGTCATGTTGCGCACTGAGCGCACTCCCCTCTCTCTCTGTCATACCTGTCAGCTTCCTGAGTTTCCGGGTTTGTGTTTAGTGTTTATGTATCTGGCGAATTCATTAAATTCATTTTTACCCGAGTTTCAGTTCCTGTTTCCCTGCACTGTGCATCACATACAAGGAGCACACCGTGACACCCCCAAAGGTTTTTCCTATTACATGCGGTCACTAGCTGTGTATACTGACCAAATAAATAAGGTCCCATGTACAGGCAGCACAAATAAAGATCCTCTGCAGATTTGGTGAGCATCATCTTTGTGATAAAATGAAGAGCTCAACAAACTGAAACAGCCTCTGGAGCTGTTGTTACCTGTTGTTAGCAGCTAACCCTTGACTTGGGAACATCTAGGAGCAAAATTTCAAAATCCCTGCTAGCAATTTTGGCCGGGGCTCATCAAGTTTTGTTAGTCATAAAATGATTTAACTAGCATGAATAAAAATGATTTGTATAAAAATGAATTTCTTAATGTTTGTTAGATATAATAGAAAAATCACTCAAAACATTTATTTTCTAAACACAAATAGTAACAATATAAATATGCATTCTGTTCATCTGAATTGAAACTTTTATGAACAGTTCGATGAATTTAAACATGAATCAGTTTTTGTCAGATTCTGAATATGAGAACTGAACTGATATCATGGATGTGAGATTGCCATTCAGTGTTGAGCACAGCAATGGCACAGTTTCATCAGCATTGATTTTGCAGGTTGTAATTTAATTAGCTTTAATTAGCTTCACTACCCATGGAAGCTGTGCTGTGCACACTTAAACTTTCTGGTGCTCACGTAAAGCAATAAAGGATTTTTTGTTTGTCCATATCCCTTTAGCGGCTCTGTAAAACTCTATCTCTTAGCAAGAGTAACTAAATTAAGTAAGAACAATACTCCTTTACAGAGGGCTGCAGCAATGCACCAAATGTGTTTGCCAAATATGATATGAAAGGGGGAAGAGAGGATAAGAAAACTCATTACAAATGTGCACAGGCATACATGTCTCTTTGGACAAATAATCATCATGATTAAAAACTTCTTTATTCCATGATAGTTTTTGTACAAACAAATAAAGGGGGGAATTTTATTTCACTTTGAGTATAATTCCAGGTAGAGCACTGGGAAAGACAGTATTACATTTTGGTAGCCTCATGGGAAAAGTTAATAACCCCGGGGTATTGGTCTACTGATTTTGCAAGCCCTGGCATAGAGAAATCTGGACTGATATCAGCCAGTTTCCAACACAAACGCAACTAAAATAGAGAAGGAAAATTAATGAATAAATACAATAAAACTAGAAGCTATTTTTAAAAGAAAATTATTCATTATGCTTTAATTAGAAAAAAACCCAATTGTATTGAAGAAATTGGTCAGGACTCTTCAACACTCGAGTTCTTCCACTCCAAATATAACACAACATGTCTTCATGGAGCTTGCACAGAGACATTGTCATTGCGGGAGCAGCTTTGGGACTCTTAGTTCCAGTAAAAGCAATTCTTTATTCCATATTACTTCTTGCTGTTTAAGTTTTTTATTGTATTAAGTTTTAATTTCTTTACCTCTCACTTTTACTTTCTCACCTCTTGAAATTTATTTCCAATATCTCATTGTAATTTTCACATTACATAAAAAGAAAAAAAAAATATATTTTATTATCCTTGTTACATATTTGTGGTATTTTTTTTATGTTAAAATACTTTTAAAATGGATTCCTAAGCTATTTTTTTTAATATATTATCAGTAACATTTGGGTAAAGCTTTAAACTACAGATGATAAATGAGCTTTTACAGAATTCTTAAATTTAGTCCATAAATGTAAATCTGTAACAGTGTACAGAAAATCATATCACTATTAAAGTGAGTATGCTTTGAAATAAAGCACAATTAATAGACTGTCTGCAGTACATGTAATTTAAAAGGTGACAACAGCATCAAAGTTGTTCTCTTATAAGTAATGGCAATGTGTTTGACTGTTTTACATAATTCTATTTCTGATCAACTATGCATGAAGAAACACCCATTATTGTTAAGTTGCAGGAATGGCTTTTGTCATGAAAGGTGAAGATGCCTTTAGAGCTGCACCTTGTTACATTTACCGCTCCTTATAAAGCGAGCTTAACTATGGGGTAACTCATCCTCCAAGATAGACTTTGTTGTCATTAAGGCTATTGCTGAGAGCATTACAAGGAACAGGCTATCCTTTAAGATCAGATGGTTATGACTTTGAAGAAAAAAATAAGGTAATTGATCTTTTTATTTAAATTTTTTTATTTTGTTTTTGTTTTTAATTTTTTTACTGTCAAATTAGATTCTGGTAATCAGTTTGCAGCTTATTTGCCGACATTTAGAGCATTAAGGCAACAGTTAAACAGAGAAACCAAATATACTGCTTTTCTTGGTAAAATTTGCAACCTTTTAAAAACTTTTTAACATATTTTAAGATAAAAACATTTTAACATATTCAAAACAATTAAAAGTCCAATTTGATGTCATCAGCAGGTTTGGGTTTTTTAAAAGCAATGGCTCCAGGTACACTTCTCATGTCACAATATGTAAGTAAACCTATTATTTCATGTTAAAAATGAAATATCTGTTAATCCTCTATGTTAGAAAATAAGTAATAATAATAATAATAATAATAATAATAATAATAATAAAAATTATTATTATTATTATTATTATTATTATTATTATTATTATTATTATTAACATACGTGGAAGTACCTTTGCAGCAATTCATGCTGCTTCAATGTTGGATAAATGAATGTTTTTAAATGTACATACATTCCAAAAAAAAGTATGTTAAGTGGCTGACGAATAAAATTGTCTGTACGAATTTAATAGATTAGGGGTTATGAATGATATAAAGGGATCATCCAGCAATATCTGAGGCATGAAATAATTGACTGTTTTAGGGAGCTATAAATAAGCAATGAATTTTAGTTGAAAGAAATTTGAGTTAACTTTGTAAATGGTTGGAATACATTAAATAATGATGATTTGTACTTGTGATAGTATATCTGTGGCTGGTGTTTAATGGGACAAAAGCCCAAAATACAACACCATTTACAACAGAAACCACAGAAGGAACAATTGTTACCCAAACAGAGACAAGTACAACTGGATCATCAGCACAGGGCACAACATCCACAGAATCAATGGCTTTAACACCTACTACAGCTATAACCACTACAATGTATGGACTAACAACTATAGAGGAAACAACCACATTTACAACTACACCAAGTAAAATGGAACTGACCACTATTACTATAGTTGAAACAGAGGCTACCGAAACAACACAGGCCACAACAGCAGAAAAATCTACAAGCAATATACCTTCAGCTTCTACAACGGAGCAAACAACAAGTACAAAGGAAATAACCACATTGACAAGTGTAGCCTCAAGGACTAAATCAATGACAGAACTAACCAGAACCCCTGGAGCAACAACACAGGCTACAACAAACACAGAACCAACAACAGTAGAAACAACTGTCTATACAAGTACTCCAGCTCCATCCACTACAACATATGAACCAACAACTACAGAGGAAACAACAACAGTAACAACTGCTCCAACAACACAAACAACAGATCTGACCACTACAACTCCATTCACAACACTGGCTACAACTACACAATCAACAACAGCAGAATCGACTCCATCTACAACTACTGTAGCTCCTGCAACTACAACTGAGGAAACCACAATATCAGAGGCAACAACAATAGCTAAAACTGTAGCAACTACGGCACCAACAAAAGCACTGACCACTACCACTGCATTCACAACACAGGCTACAACAAACACAGAACCAACAACAGTAGAAACAACTGTCTACACAAGTACTCCAGCTCCATCCACTACAACATATAAACCAAGCACTACAGAGGAAATAACAACAGTAACAACTGTTCCAACAATACAAACAACAGATCTAACCACTACCACTCCATTCACAACACAGGCTACAACAAACACAGAACCAACAACAGTAGAAACAACTGTCTACACAACTACTCCAGCTCCATCCACTACAACATATGAACCAAGAACTACAGAGGAAACAACAACAGTAACAACTGTTCCAACAACAGAAACAACAGATCTGACTACTACCACTCCATTCACAAAACTGGCTACAACTACAAAATCAACAACAGCAGAATCAACTCCATCACCAACTACTGTAGCTCCTGCAGCTACAACTGAAGAAACGACAATATCAGAGGCAACAACAATAGCTACAACTGTAGCAACTATGGCACCAACAAAAGCACTGACCACTACCACTGCATTTACAACACAGGCTACAACAAACACAGAACCAACAACAGTAGAAACAACTGTCTACACAACTACTCCAGCTCCATCCACTACAACATATGAACCAACAACTACAGAGGAAACAACAACAGAAACAACTGTTCCAACAACACCAACAACAGATCTGACCACTACCACTCCATTCACAACACAGGCTACAACAAACACAGAACAAACAACAGTAGAAACAACTGTCTACAGAAGTACTCCAGCTCCATCCACTACAACATATAAACCAAACACTACAGAGGAAATAACAACAGTAACAACTGTTCCAACAACACAAATAACAGATCTGACCACTACCACTCCATTCACAACACAGGCTACAACAAACACAGACCCAACAACAGTAGAAACAACTGTCTACACAACTACTCCAGCACCATCCACTACAACATATGAACCAAGAACTACAGGGGAAACAACAACAGTAACAACTGTTCCAAAAACAGAAACAACAGATCTGACCACTACCACTTCATTCACAAAACTGGCTACATCTACGCAATCAACAACAGCAGAATCGACTCCATCACCAACTACTGTAGCTCCTGCAGCTACAACTGAGGAAACCACAATATCAGA
>JAOVYU010000051.1:581219-591255 GCA_025674565.1 Synodontis membranacea
ACACACACACACACACACACAAAAAAATCAGCTCAGTGTGTAATTATCGGACCGCATGGCGGGGATGTGGACCGCCTCACTGCTTCCCCTTCAAACCATCCACATCATGAGCAGAAAGGGTTCTGATAGATCTGCACTTTTTAAACGCTTGTGTGTGTGTTTGTGTGTCATAATAATGAGCGTGATCTGCTTCTGTTCCCACAGCTCCTTGGCCTCAGTGTGTGTGTTTTCAGTGATTCAATGTAGCATTTATTAAAACCAGCTGCTACAAAATAACCAGTTAGAGAATAAAAGACCAATGACGGCTCTCAGGTCCATCACACACATGCACGCACACACACACACACACACACACACACACACACACACACACACACATACGCACACACACATGCACGCAAACACACACACACACATGCACGCATGCACGCATACACGCGCACACACACACACACACACACACACACACGCACACACACACACACACACACATGCACGCATGCACGCATACACGCGCACACACACACACACACACACACACATGCACACACACACACACATACGCATACACAAAAATACGTCTGTCTTATGGTCCTAGTAAGGACCCCTTAAGTACCCCACCCACCACATTAATTAGCCAGTACCCCACCCACCACCACAACACATTAATTAACTGTGACCCTACCCACCACCACACGGTGTTAAGTAGCCAGTACCCCACCCACCACCACAACATCTTAATTAGCCAGTACCCCATCCACCACCACATGGTGACAATTAGCGGGTACCCCACCCATCACCACATCATCTTAATTAGCCAGTACCCCACCCACCACCACAAAGCATTAATTAGCCAGTACCCCACCCACCACCACAAAGCATTAATTAGCCAGTACCCCACCCACCACCACATGGTGTTAATTAACCAGTACCCCACCCACCACCACATGGTGTTAATTAACCAGCATTTAATTAAATGTGACCCCACCCACCACCACAACACATTAATTAACTGTGACCCTACCCACCACCACACGGTGTTAAGTAGCCAGTACCCCACCCACCACCACAACATCTTAATTAGCCAGTACCCCATCCACCACCACATGGTGACAATTAGCGGGTACCCCACCCATCACCACATCATCTTAATTAGCCAGTACCCCACCCACCACCACAAAGCATTAATTAGCCAGTACCCCACCCACCACCACAAAGCATTAATTAGCCAGTACCCCACCCACCACCACATGGTGTTAATTAACCAGTACCCCACCCACCACCACATGGTGTTAATTAACCAGCATTTAATTAAATGTGACCCCACCCACCACCACAAACAGTTAATTAAATGTGACCCCACCCACCACCACAAACAGTTAATTAACTGTGACCCCACCCACCACCACAAACAGTTAATTAACTGTGACCCCACCCACCACCACAAAGTGTTATTTAACTGGTATCTCACCCACTACCATACGGCTCTGTCTCACAGTGTTAAGTTTAGCTCCAGCCCTACAGGACCCGGCATACACCACGCTTGCCCTTCAAACCGCCAGCGCCCAAGGTATTTCCCCCCAGCCGGTGTGCGGTTCTCAGTGATGTCACTCTGGCTGTGTTTAAATATTTGTCTTTTCCCCAACTCTGTAATATTGCTGTGCAAAGCCACAAGGCTCCGATGTCCCTGAAGGTCAAACAAGGACATTGAATAAAACCTTAATATTTGTTTCACATTTCAAAAAACACACTTCCTGTTCCTCAGCTTTCCTATTGTCAAGGTTCTACAGGAGGGTGACATACAGTACACTCACCACATACACCTTATCACCATTCACATACGGTTACACTGTTACTACCATTAAACAGACAACAATTTATATACCATTTATACACTCATATATCTCATGTATACTTAAATATCTCGTTAGTCTTTTCAGTCTCTTGGATTCATATTGCAACATATTACATCTGACAAGACAAAAAACAGAAACAAATAACCCTACTGCCTTCTTCAGTCCATATTTTCTATCCCTGATTGTTGCTTTTTTCTTGCTATGCCATTTAGGGTGATAGTCCAAATGAGTAAAGACACAGATGGAACACACACACACACAGATTACACAGGCCGAATGTTTGAGCAGTTATTCTTGAATTATTTTGACATAGCATCAACTAAAGTTTGCTCATCCATCTCAATGAGGACCTTGTTCTCTGTGTGTGTGTATGTGTGTGTGTGTGTGTGTGTGGTGGAGACTCAAGACTCAGTGAGGCAGAGGAACAACAAACAGGAGGTTGGAGGTTTGAGGTTAAGACAAGAATAGCCAAACCCTATTCAGCTAGCCACTCGCTAAATCTTAAACCGCGCTGGGCAAACAATCCAACATGGCAAGACTAATAATAACTGCTTTACCCTCCGAGTGGAGATGTGAAGGGTGGGTTGAGGTCTGAGAGTCAAAACACACACACACACACACACTCACACACACACACATACACTGAGGGTGTGTCCCTCACTTCTCATGAAGGTTGAACAATCAGATGTGCTGATGCTCAGTTCTCTAAACTCATACTGCTGAAATCCTCACTGTTGTTAATCTGGATTTTTCTTGTGTGTTTCTTTCTCTCTGTTTGTGTGTGCACGTATATATGTAATTTTTGAAAACACTCTTTTGTCCCTTTTTGACATTTTGTCGCTGTCTCATTAGAAACACATTAGCAGGAAACAATAAAACTATTTATTACTGTTGCCTCCCAAATTGGGATAAATGCTACGGACAGCACAACACAGCTAACCGTGCTGCATGAAGAAAATGCAGTTTAACATTTTATATTTAAAAAAAATGTGCTAAAGAAAGCAGTCAAGGAGCTGATAGAGTGGTGGGTTAGGGTAAAGCTAAAAACTAAGAAAGAAAGAAAAAAGGAAAAAGGGGCAAAGAAAAAAGTTAAAATAAGTTGTATAAATTAGTTGCTTTACTGTTAAGTGTATGAAGTGCTCATGGGGGCGCTGGTGAGCAGAAATGGGACATTACAATATTATACACTTCACTCTAACACGCTTCACTCAAACATGCTTCACTCTTTCACATTTCATTTAACACACTTCACTCTTACATTTTACTCAAACGCACTTCATTCTTATGCACCTCACTCTTACATGCTTCACTTTCACAGTTCATTAACACACTTCACTCTGACACGCGTCCACACTGACGTGCTTCACTCAAACATGCTTCACTGTTTCACATTTCATTTTAATATGCTTCACTCTGGCGTGCTTCACTCTAACATGCTTCACTCTAACGTGCTTCACTCTGACGTGCTTAACTATGACGCTTTACTCTGACATTTGACTCTGACGCACTTCACTCTGATGTACTTCACTCTGATGTGCTTAACTCTGACACACTTCACTCTAACATGCTTCACTCTGACGTGCTTAACTATGATGCTTCACTCTGACATTTGACTCTGACGCACTACACTCTGACGTGCTTCACTCTGACGTGCTTCACTCTGATGTGCTTCACTCTGACACACTTTCCTCTAACATGCTTCACTCTGACGTGCTTAACTATGACGCTTCACTCTGACATTTGACTCTGACGCACTACACTCTGACGTGCTTCACTCTGATGTGCTTCACTCTGACACACTTTCCTCTAACATGCTTCACTCTGACGTGCTTAACTATGACGCTTCACTCTGACATTTGACTCTGACGCGCTTCACTCTGACGTGCTTCACTCTGACGTGCTTCACTCTGATGTGCTTCACTCTGACACACTTCGCTCTTAACATGCTTCACTCTAATATACTTCACTCTGACGTGCTTAACTATGACGCTTCACTCTGACATTTGACTCTGACGTGCTTCACTCTGACACACTTCACTCTGATATGCTTCATGTCAAGTCAGGTGAGCTTTATCTATATGCATGTGATACAGTACATAATGAGATAAAACAACGTTCCCCAGGACCATGCTGCAACATGCACGACTAAACACAGGGCTACATAAAGTGCGCATGTGCAAACGTGCACACATTAAAGAACGTGCAACTGAGACATTTAGACAATTAGACAGACAGACATTTCAGCGCTAACCAGTACACAGTCCTGATAGGGATAAGGTGCAAAAGTAGTGGGTTGTGCAAAACATTATACAGAATGTAAACAGGAACACAGAATGTAGAAGTGAATAAAAATTTAAATACTTTATATACTTCTAGTGCAAAACAGTCAAAGGTATTGAAATGTATTCTTGAGTATGCATGTGTGTGTATATATTAAGTCCAGTCCCTGAGTATTTAAGAGTCTGATGGCTTGTGGGAAGAAGCTGTTGCACAGTCTGGCAGTGAGGGCCTGAATGCTTTGATACTCTTGCCAGATGGCAGGAGGGTGAAGATTTTGCTGGTGGCTTTGTGGATGCAATGTGTATGATTTATGTCTGTGCTGGCAGGAAGCGAGGGAAGATCTTCTCAGCTGTACTTGCTACCCATTGCAGGGTCTTGCTATCCAGTATGGTGATAGTGGTATCCAATATGCAGCTGCTCAGGATGCTCTCGATAGTCACTTTGTAAAAAGTGGTAAGGATGGATGGTTACTGATGGGCTTTCTTCAGCCTTTGCAGAGAATAGAGACCCTGCTGGGCTTTCTTGGCTATGGCGTTGTTATCAAGGGTCCAGGAGAGGTTCTCCTCCAGGTGGACATTGAGGAATTTTATGGAATGTGTCACATCTGCTGAATATCCTCTTAAAGTTCTTGTTGAGGGGTCCAGGCCAGAAAACTGGTGTCACTTGTACCTCTTTTAGTCTCAGTCATAGACCTGAACACATATGTTACTGGTTTCCAGTGCTCACCTTCAGCTTGTAGTAGTTCTCCACCAATTCCACTCTCTGAAGCTGTCAAGACTTTGATCATTTTTGTTGGGTCAAAGAATTTCATCACAGGCGCTGTGGTAAGTGCATTTTTGAGCTCCATTTTCTCTGATAGTTAACCATCCTTTTCTTTGTGCAGGAGCTCATGGATGCTGTACACCTTGTGCAAAGAGCCTGTCTCCAAATTGGCATTTGCTTTTACTGAGTTTAAATGAACTTGTTGGTATTCACTCCAGCACTCTCCTCAGCCTCTCATTGTGCTCTTGGACTATGGCACCCCACACAATGATGTCATCAGCATAGGCTCGAACTCCATCCAGACCTTCAATGATGCTTTTTCATTGCTCACTGGAATAATTCATATGCTGAGACAATTCCAAAAGGCAGTCTCAGGAAGCATTAGCTACCAAAGGGTGTGTTAAATGTGCAATATGTGTTGCTTTTTTACATCCAATTTCAGCTGCCAGAAACCATGAGATGCATTAAGTTTTGAGAAATATCTGGCACCTGCCCTGCACCTGTTTGCGCTTAATGTTTTCATTCAAGTTTTTTGGATCCATACATATTCTCACATCACCCTTCTTTTTTATGCACACCATGGAATCCATTGGTTCCTCGACATTCAATTTTGTCATCCGATCGAATTCTTAGTCGATCTAAATCTAAGTCTCTTAGTGCTAGTGGAACTCTTTTTGTGGCATGCACAACTGGCTGTGCATTTGCTGTGTATATTATAAAGGTAGTACACCAAGACACCTTAAGACATAAAAATTCTGTACTATTGAGTCAATAGAGTTCTCCCAGCAGTATTGATTCTATATGCACTTCTCACAAGCTCTATAAATTAAAAACAGGGAATCAATCCTTCTGCAAAAACCAAAAATGGCAGGTGGTACACTTTTTCTTACATTGGTACTTTCCGCTTGAATGTGCCTAAGAATTTAATATTTGCTTACACAAAAGTGCATTGTTTGTGGACCTGCTATAGTTAGCAGCAATAATACTTTTCTGGGCTCTGGCATCAAATCCAGAAAGCTTTTCTGAAAGAAATCCAATTGCTGTCAACATTCAATGTTAGCTGCAGGTCTGGTGGCTTCAAACCATTCATGGGGTCACTTTTAACAATTCCCTTTGTACCACGTACATTTTCGCACTTAATGAAGTGTCACTCCTGATACCTTGCTTTGTTCAGTTGCAAAAAATTATGGAAAACACTAGCCACCTTTATTCAGTATCAGACTGAAATTCTCAGCAAAAGCCTGAGTGCGAGTGAATGAGAAACACTTCAGCCTCAGCAGCAGCAGCAGAAGCAGGAGTAATAACAGTAATGCTTACGCTGTATAGAGTCCGAGAAAATTAGTGGCTGAAGCCAGTGGCCTTTCTGTTTTTCAGCCGTGAGCATTGCTAATGCACTCTGATGGGAAAAACATGTCCAACCTTCAGTGTCACCAGAACTACCAGCAGGTATACAGGTCATACTTCCCCAGGGAAGCACGCACACACACACACACACACACACACACACACACACACACACACACACACATACACCCTTAGCATCTTATGTTCTTCTCAGCATTAACAATCCCATCATTCAGTTTCATCTCAGCCAGTAGAATTCTTCTGCGTCTTAATGCAACATTTATAACATCATATACATTCTATAGTGTTACTAGCAATGTCATGTGATCATTGGACTAAAAAATTCAGAATCATCAAAAAAAAAAACATTATTGAACAATCCAGGATGAACACTGAGAGTAACATGGATCAAACTGTGTCTGTGAACATGGAATTGTTTCCAATTGTAAGAGTGAATGGCGTTTTTATAAAGTGACTTGCTTGAGGAGTCATTTACAAAGGTAAGTGAATCACCAGAGGAGATGATTCTGAATGTACACGAATCCCTTGAAAATTTCTTTACAAATGTCAATGAATGAGTCAAGGAGTTGTTTAAAAATACAGTGATAAATATATTGGCTGTCATGATTAAATTACAATCCTGGTACATTGATTTGGAACTGTGATTAAGTTTTTGACCGGATGCACTTTAGGAAAAATAATGTTCATCTGCCAGCCAATCAGAAATGAGCTATTTGGGAATAAACATTAACACAAATCTGGTGGAGAAAACTGTGGCTCTGAATATCTTTAAAATATAAGTGAATCACTAGAGGTGTCGTTTAAAATTTAAGTGGATTATTAGGGGAGTTATTTACGATGTAGGTGAATCACTTGTGGAATCATTTTAAATACAAGTAAATTACTTGACTCATTTTAAAATAGAAGTGAATTGCTCAGTGATTTGTAACAGTAAACTCCCACGAGGAGTCATTTACAAATGTAATTGAATTGCTTGAGGAGTTGTTTAGAAATCACCTTAAAGTGAATCACGTTAATGGGATGTTTATAATGTAAGTATATTGTTTACAAATTGGCAGTAAATCTTAGGAGGAGTTGTTTAGGAAAATCACATAATCAGTTTTTCAGAGTATTCATGTAAGTAAATTGCTCAAGAAGTTTACAGATTGTAAAATAGTAAATATCTTTAGAAACTGCTTTGTGAATCATTTGAGGAGTCATTTTAAAAATTGTAAGTGAATTACACAAGGGGCTGTTCACAAATGTCAATGAATCACTGTGGGTTTAACTGGTGTATAATTACTAACCCATAGTGCACTAGGAAGTGAGCAGGGAGCCGTTTAGGACACAGCCGCATGTCTGAAATGCCTTTAGTGTTCGAATACATTTTAAATTCTCACCATCTGTTTTGTGTCTGGACTTTATGGAGCTCTCGCACTTGTTCCTGGCGCTGATGAGGAGGTACAGCTGCTCTTCCTTCGTCAGCACGTCATCAGCCTCCACCTGAGGAAACCAACACACATCAACAACAAATAAACTTACATCATGAGATCAAGATTACAAATCTGTCAATACACTGCTTACAAATCTCATGTGATGTTAGGCGTCCTTAGCTCATTTGCATACTGCACATTGACGTAATCAATCAAAACACTTAGGGATTTGTGAAATGGCTCATTTGCATATCATACATTTGCATGAATACATATTTGCATATTGGTACTGTACATGAATTATTAAATTACAGATATGTAGGCTTGTCAAACAGATCATTTGCATAATCAAGGGAAAATCTGCATACCAATCTGGATGATCCTAGAACAGAATAACATTTACAGCAATCAATTGCATGTACACACTTAGTCATTTGCATATTGTGTATATGCATCATGGTCATTTGCATATCACATGTTTATACCTGATCAATAAACAAAACTAAACATTTGGCATTTGATCACTTTATTATATTCTTATTGCAAAAAAAAAGTAAAACATTTAGGGATTGTTCAAGGGGCTGAAATCCTCTCAAATGTTCAGGCCTGGGGATGTTTTTGAGGTGAATAAAATGCTAAGAACCTTAAATGATCACATGATCAATTTTAAATCATTTTAACCCAAAGTAAGTAAAAAAAAAGGTAGAATACAAAATTCAACCACAACTTTTTTCTCTTTGAAACATCTCTTTATAGTTCCTGTTAATGTTCCTGTGATCAACATACGCACAGCTTGCACACCATAATAACACTTTAACAAAACTGTAACATTGTAACAACGCTGTAACACTGTAATAACTCTGTTAACACTGTAATGACCCTGTAACACCCTAGCGACACTGTAAGTACCTTGTAACACTGTATAATTATTACAGCACTGTAACAATCCTGTATCACCCTAAAAACCCTGTAGCATTGCACCTAACACCACTGTTAACACTGTAATGACCTGTTAACTACCGTGTAACATTGTAACGGCTCTGTAACACGGCCGGTACAGTATCACAGTGTTGTAGCAGTGTTACAGGGTAGCTCCAGAATTACAGTGTTGTTACAGTGATGCAGAATTGGTAAAGGGCTGTTACAGAATTACAGGGCTGTTTCAGTGCAACAGGGCTGTTACAGTAACACTCTAATGCAACATGATCAGTAACAATCCTGTATAAACACTGCAATGCTGTAACCCTGTAACACTAAAGCTGTAACAACACAGTAACAGCATTGTAATTCTAACAATGTAACTTTGTAGCAATGCTAACACTATAATGCAACCCTGTAACAACTCCACACAAACGCAGTAATACTGTAACAAGACTAACATCACAACAACACCATAACACATCATAAAAGAACTTCAACACTGAAACAGCACTGTAACTCTATAACATCACTTTTATACCATAAAAGTGACATAACTGCTGTACTACCACAACAACACAAGCTAGTACCACTCTAACACCATAAAAACACTTGTAACTGTAACTTTATAACACTTGGAACAACAACAACAACAAGAGCCTGTGCTGTATAATAATTACAGTAAGCTGAGCACTGAGGACTGGGGTTAATGTTTATATGCAGCAGAATAATCAAATAAGAAGGAAAAGACAAAGATTGTTACGGAAAGTATCATGCACTGAAAATTGATCTCAGATCAATAAACTGGTGGTCTGTGGTTACCAGTGAGGCTCTAAAGGCTCTTATCCACAACAACGCTCAGACGAAGACATTAAAAAGCCTTTTGTTGCTAGAAGCGAATGAAGCTGTTCTATACATGAATTACGATTCCGTATTTCATTTCTAGTGGTCATTTATCAAGGCACACTGCATTAAAAAAAACATCAATACTGCTGCTTACTGTTTACAAGGACAACATTTAATCATTTACTGTTTAGGGAAATAGAACTAAAAACCCTATAAGCTATTGTATCAAAAAATGTGTTCTTTCTTTTTTATGACTCAGCGTAACAATAACGGAGTGATCTGCAGTTTTTCTTATGGAATAATTAAACAAAAAATAAAAGACTTCCCGGAGTGACCACGTCTCATGAGGATCTTAATTGGATCTGCAGCCTGTCAAGAAAAAAAAATCAAAGTACCAATTATGGTTCAGAGCGGCTCAGGGAAAAACCAGATAAAATCTGTGTGCGTGTGTGTGAGAGTCTGGTTCTCAGAAATCATATAATGCACAGCTTTAAAGGCATCAATATTCTTTGGTCTTGTTGGTGTGGAGTGGTGCTCCCAGCTCTGAAAGGCAACACACACACACACGCACACACACACACACACACACACACACAC
>JAOVYU010000051.1:832142-842509 GCA_025674565.1 Synodontis membranacea
GTAGTTCAGTTCTAATACTAGAAAAACTTTACATTAATATGCAGTTGAGTATATTACATAAAACGTGTTTTTTTTTTACTTTTGTTTAGCAAACTCTTCCATGTACGTCCGGTAACCCAAGGCGATGTTTACCGTGCCGAGTCAGATGAAATTCCCAGAATATTTCAGGTTACTATTACATTTCAATGCCATACTGTATGTTTAAAATGAACGAAATCATGTTTGGGTTGCCTTTTTATAAGTCTTAATTGTTAAAAAATGCACATTGAGGATAAAACAATGTTAATGGCATAGCTATTTAAAGCAAAGGCTGAATATTCCTGCCCCACAGATTCTATACGCTAATGAGGGAGAATGCCGGAAAGAAGTGGAAATGGAGGCCATTCCACAAGGAGAGAAAGCTAACTGCCTTGCTCACAAAGGGCATGAGTTTATCCCTACTCTCTACCACTTCCCCACTAACTGTGAGGCCTGTGCCAAGCCTCTGTGGCATGTCTTCAAACCACCCCCTGCACTTGAATGTCGCCGATGCCACGTCAAATGTCACAAAGACCACCTGGACAGGAAGGAGGACGTCATCGCACCATGCAAAGGTATATACATGATGCTTATCTAGGCAAGTAGACTATACTCAGACACTTTAAAAATAAGTTGCATTCATGGGAAATTCCTTCCTCATCCCACAGTGAACTATGATGTGACATCAGCACGTGACATGCTCCTGCTAGCTCACACCCAGGACGAACAGAAGAAATGGATTGGTCATCTTGGCAAGAAGATTCCCAAAACACCTCCATCTAGTTTCTCTCGAGCATCCCCTCGCACCATGAGCACTCGCTCAGTAGCTAATCAGTCGTTCCGCAGAAACCCTAAAAGCATCTCCGGAAAGTCCAGGTAAAAAAAAATAGTCACCTTTAATTATTTTCATAGCAGAAGATAAGTTTAGATTTAGCATAAGTCTAAAAATCTAGGCGTTATATATGTGGGAGGATGAGTCTCAGGAGTGTGAGGGGTTAGAGGTCTCAGGTGTGGGACCTGAGTGGCTTTTAAAGGGTTAGGCACCTGAGGATAGGAGCGTAGGATCAAGAGGGAAGACCTAGGGGTCATGGAATAGGTCCAAGGGGGTCTTAGGAAAGGACTATGGGTCTTGAAAGAGAGCCAAGACGTCTCAGACTGATCAGAAGAAAAACATTGGTTGTTGGTAAACCAGTGAGGGTATTAGGGACTAAAGGTTGGTTTTGGGGGTACCAACAGGACAGGTTGGTTTTTAGAGTAACAGCAGTGGGATTGTGGGAGAAAGGTTGGTGAGGATTTAACAACAATGGGGTAAAAGGTTTAGGAATACCATCTCTGGAATTGGGGTTGAAAGTTTGCCTTTGGATACCAGCAGTGATTTAGAATAAAAGGTTGGTTCCATGGTTAGTCATAACTTGTATTTTCAAAGGGCAATTACTGTCAGGGGATTTGGGCTAAAAGTATGGTTCCAGGGGCAACATTTGTGGAATTTAGGTGTGTTTTTTTTGGAATTTTGAAAGTGGGACTAGATTCTGATAGTACCAGCAAAGAGATGTTTAATAAAGGGTCAACATTAGTAGGATTACAGGTAACAGGTCGGTGCAAAGGGAGCTCTCTGAGGGATTGGGATAGAGATTTGTTCTAAGGGCGCCAGAAGAAGGGTTTTGGTTCCAGTAGTAGGGATGTACGAAAATGTTTGCTTTTGCAATGGGAGACTGATTATGGTTTTGACTCAAGATTCTGACAACAAAATGTCAAATTACTAGAATAGAAACAAGACAGCAGAAGCTTATTGAAGGTCGGGCAGCAGAGGCAGGTAAAGTTCATGACTGGATGTTTGTGTTGTAGCAGGGCTCAATCCAACCTCCACGCTGCAGACACATCGTCAAGCTCCTGCTGACATCAACACCAAAAGAAGAGTTCAGCGTAGTCTGTCTTTTGTCAGTTACCCTCCACATTTACTACTCCTTACTGCCCCCCTCCTCTCTGGGTTCACACAGGGGTTTTTCACAGAGTTCAGGTTTTTGTTTTGTAAAGTCTTCTCTTTTACCAGCTACAGCAAAAAATTGTTGGCTGAAAGTTTTTTAAGGCTGCAAACTAACATATTCTGATTGTTTTTAAATTTGTCTCAAATACGGGACACCTGCATTTTAGAAAAACCTTCTATCACCACCTAGTGGTGACAAGAGCACATTGTTCAGTAATACTGAGAGCCCGTTTGAACAACACTGATAAAATTCAGCTGCCTTAAAAACCTTTTAAGGAACTGTTGAGGAAAGGGCTTGCGTGTCGCGGCTCAGCGGGAACGTCTTTAAGGGTGTCGTGATACAAATGTTTCAGGTCCGTCAAAACAAAGGGGATCAGCTGGTGTGTGTCGTCTTCACTTCTTTAATGTTTATGGTAACTAAGCATGAAGGCATATTCTAACACTGTATGTGTGTTTGCTTGCTTAAATGTGTGTGGAAAGATAAAATGGAGTTGATTATTATCAGTGAAAATAATCTTTATCAGTGATAAAGTGATGAGTGATGTAGACAAGTGACGATAGTAAAATTTCATGTCGTAATAATTGCCTATGGTTCTACCTCTAGTTATGATATCAAAACTCTCAAACCCATTGTGCTGTCTATGAATTTGTTCAAAATAAAGACCCTTAATCTACGTTCACACTAGGACAAAGCAACAGGCCAGCATTTTGAGATGTCCTTAGTTGTATGCAAATTAGGTATGACATATTAAATTGATTGACTCAAATGTTTCCACTTACATGGCACATGTTCACTACTCACAACTTTAGTTCCTCTATGGGATTAGTCCCAACTGTAACTGTGGTTTCATCTCATCCTGTCAAGTACGACCTCTCATATAGAGGTTGCCACACACTCACAAGTGACAAACTACACCTTCTCATTTCCTAGTGTGAACGTAGGGTTAGATCTCTTTAGGGTACCCAAGTGGCCTAAAAACAAAAATCACAAATTTAGTGATTATCGTCACATGCCTAAATGAAACAATTGAAGGACGCACTGTCGTCTGTAAGAATGTTATTCCCTTCTTACCTACCAACCCTTCTTATTTTTTTTTTCCCCTCCAGCTAACCACCTGAATCTTCTCTCTGAAACATTGGGACTCCTCAATTGGAACTTTATACATCACAGATTAATAAATTAAAAAACCTTAAACAAAAGCATTTAAAGATAAAGAATGGAATTAACCCTAAATCATCGTTTCACACTGGGACGGAGAATCTGGTGGGAAAAACCTCTTCCCGTCCTCTATGTGTTTTACACAGCTCGTGATGGGACCACGTGTTGCTCTGAAGGGAACTTTAATGGGATTCGTTATAAAAGGTTCTTCACTCTTGGGAAAAAGTCGACTCTAAATTGGCGACTGCAATGTTCCAATCCTCAGCCTGATGAACTCTCTCAGCCTTACTGTTCCTGGTGGGCAATAAATTAACATGGGGCAATAATCAAGACGGAGTACTGGGTACTGAGTATTAGTCTTTTTTTTTTTTTTTTTTGAGGAGCATGCAAGATCATTACAATCTATGCATATTGTTATTATAATAATTATCATTGTTATTGTTATTGAATCCTCTGCCGCAGGAATTCCATCAGAATGGCTGAAGGAGCGCTTAAATTTCATCAACTGTTTTTTTTGTTTTTTGTTGTTGTTTATTTGGGTACATTATTTCTGTAATGTTTTATAATTTTTTGGTAATGTATTGCCTTACTTTTGATTCCTAGATGAATGGTTGAAAAAGAAAAAAGGAAAAAAAGGAAACGTTAAGTTAACAAATGTAAAACTGCACTGTTTGACTTGTAAGTTATTTGTAGAAGACTAAAACAGGTGTAGCATTCATCCCACCTAGTGCCTTACCGAATTTTTTCAGACCGATTTTTACTGCCATATGTTTATGTTCCTGTTCAAAATGGTAAATCCTAACTATTGTTCTTTTTTAAGGAAAACCTAGGTTGTGTATATCATCATCCACCCTGTGGTTTTATCAGGGCGGCATGTCATATATTGAACGCATTGTTCACTCGAATCTCCAGGTTTAGTGTTTTGTGATTGAGACGGTGCTCTCGGATGGAGGGGTTGTGGGGAGTAGACTTGTGCTGATATTAATCTTTCCTTAACTTTTTATACAAGATGGCTGTCCTAAAAGGAAACACAGCTAGCAGTTAGCATGATTCCTAATTTTAGAGCATTTATATTCAGTCACACTGAAATTTCTACGTACTCAGGCAGTCTTCTTCATGGATGCCAGGTATATCGACGATTTCAAAGCCTCCATGCTAACAATATTGTGTGTATTAAAGATTGCAATATAAATGTATATTGTATAACCGATAACTGGCACATACCTACTTCTGAGTTGTTTGCTAGAAATAAGAGTGCTAGCAAGGTATTGGCTCTTCCTGTTCTCATTACAGAGGCTACAATTGTTAAAGATGGCCTTTATTTGTATTATCAGGTCCCAGTCTCACCGGTTACCATGTTGTACACAAATTAGCATTTTCCTCTGCTACCAACTCACCGCGTATGAGCGACATGTCCGGGTTTACAGAGGTGGAGCTTAAGTTAAACTCAATCATGTGACATCACTGATATTACTCTTCTTATGCTCAATAGTTAGTTTTAATTACACCCAATAAAAACTAAGCAACTTGTCAACCTAAACACTTCTTTGAGCTAATGTTTAACTAGCTAGCTAGCGTTGACGTTGCCCTAAGCATTCTGCTATTATGTAGCTAGCCAATTAAATACTGAGCTAGCTAAATTTATGCTGTTATATTAATACTATGTAATTAGTATGAGTAGCTAAATGTGATTAAAACTAGCAAAGCAGTATGTCAAGCCAAATGGGAGAAAAGTGTTTGTGATGTCATACAATCAATTTTCTGATTGGTTGATCAAATTTAAATTAAGCTCGGGGTGTTTTTTTATTATTCAAATACACTTGCAAAACTGGAAGGGAGATCATGCGTACGATGTCCATGACGTCATCTCTGTCAAATCTGTCAAGTTGTAACCCCTCCCCCACCTTTCCTGGACACAGTCTCTCTCTTTTTTTTTCCCACCCCTCGACAAGCGACAACAGAGATCATGAATACCTCCTCAGATATTCGCTACGATTTTTAGGTTATGTGTTCAGTTAAATGAAGCACTGGAACTATGGTGGCTATCTACTTGGATGAACTGCATGTTTAATTAGATTTGGAGGCCGCACTGATGGATGTGTGTCAATAAATATTATCTTTATCACCTACACAGCCTCTGGACTTCCCCCTGTTCCTCCCACGTGTGTGTTTGTGTGTGTTTGTGTCTGATTCTGGAAGTGTGTATTTGTGGCACCAGAAGAAGAGGGTGTAGGGTGAACTTTTGCAACTTTTAACTACTGAAGATGATCAGAGAAATAATGTTTTTAATGATACAACTCTTACTGAAAATTCATTAATGTTGAAAATTCTCTGGCCCAAGAGCAACTTAGCAGTCTCTCTCTCTCTCTCTCTCTCTCTCTCTCTGGCACCCGGCAGCCAATCAGATTAGACCCCCCCCCCCCCCCCCCTCAATTTATTAATCCAGAGGAGGTGGGGCTTAACACAATTCCGTTAAATTACCACAAGTCTTATGTAGAGCACTCCTTAGAAATTAATTGTCTTGTGCTGCTATTGCATCCATTTCTAATTTTATATTTAACGTCTAATTTCATGTGTTGGCATCAGCAGGAGAAGCAAGGCTGGAGAATAAAAGTGTAAACAAACTCATTATATTATTGTTAGATAAAATGCACAGCTCTTTATGAAATGTAGCCAAAATTCTTGAGTAAAGCCCAATGATAAAGTGTAAAGAATATTTTAATTTCCCACTATTTCACCGTTATCAGAGCACAGTGCGTTATGGGTAAGTTGGGTAAGTACATTTGAAGTCAGAAGTTTACATACACCTTAGCCAAATACATTTAAACTCAGTTTTTTCCGGATCAGTTCTTCATTTTAAGAATGTGAAATGTGAGAAGAATTGTAGAGAAAATTATTTATTTCAACTTTTATTTATAACCTCACGTTGCCAGTGGGTCACATGTGATGTACTTGCCGTTTGTAAATATTTTATTCCATTGCCTATAAATTGTTAAGCTTGGGTCAAACATTGTGTGTAGCCTTCCACAAACTTCCACAACTTATTCTCACAATAAATTGCTGGAATTTCGGTAACTTCTGTAACTGAGTCGGGGGTTTAGGTCTCCTTACTCACACACACCTTTTCAGTTCTGCCCACAGATTTTCAGATTGAGGTCAGAGATATAGCCTGTAATGTTTACTCCATTAGCTTGACTTCTTGCCACAGCTGAGGAAGTATGCTCGGGGTCAGTGTCTGTTTGGAAGACCCATTTGCAGCTAACTTCCTGGCTGATGTCTAGAGACGTACCTTCAGTATATCCACATAATTTTCCTTCCTCTTCATGCCCTTTATTTTGTGAAGTGACCAGTCCCTCCTCGACCAAAGCAGCCCACAGCATGATGCTGCCACCACTGTGCTTTACAGTTGGGATGGTGTTCTTTGACTTGCAAGCCTTACCCTTTTTTCTCCAAATATTACTATGGTCATTATGGCCAAGCAGCTCAAATTTTGTTTCATCCTACCAGAGGACCTTTCTCCAAAAGGTAAGATCTTTGTCCCCATGTGCATTTGCAAACATTAGGCTGGCTTTTTTTTTTACGACTTACAAATTTGGAGCAGTGGCTTCTTAATTGCTGAGCAGCCTTAGAGATACTTGTCTGCTTGTTTCCTCCAGCATTACAAAGCATTACAAAATCCTTTGCTGCTGTTCTGGAATCGAACCAGATCTTACCACAGTATGTTCAGAAAGAATGTTTCCTTCCTGAGTGGTATCACGGCTACATGGTCCCATATACTTGCGTACTATTATTTATACAGATAAAAATGGTACACTATATGGAGAATTTTTTGTGAACACCCAACCATTACACCAGTATGTGGTTCTTCTCCAAATTGTTGCCACAAAGTTGAAGCACACAGTTGTTTAGTATGTTGTTGTTTGCTGTATCATTACAATTTCCCTTCACTGGGACTAAGAGGTCCAAAGCTGTTCCAGCATGACGATGATCTTGTACACAATGGAGCTCAATGAAGACATGGTACACTGAGGTTGGTGTGAAAGAACTTGAGTGGTTCTACACAGAGCCCTGAGTTCAACCCCCTGAACAACTTTGTGATGAACTGAAACGCCGACTGCACCCCAGGCCTCCTCACCCAACATGGTTAGTGTTAGTGTATGTAAACTACTGAACTACTGGACTTGATGTAGTCAAATAAATATGACATGACTTAGCAATAAATAAGCTCATGAGGTGTAATGTGATGTTTTTCACCACTGACCAAAAGATTACTTACCTGTACATGCTACATCCTGTAATGCTAAGACTGATATACTAGCTTTAACGTTAATTATGCAGTATTTAGGGGGATTTATTGGCGTAAATGGACTACACTATTCATAGGTATGTTTTCATTAGTGCATAATCATCTGCACCTGTGTATGTTTGATTTTTCATAAGCTTAGAATGAGCCCTTTATGTCTACAAGGGACACGGACCCACTTCCATGAAGCCACCATGTTTCTACCATAGCCCAGAAAGGACAAACCAAAAACTGCTTTCACTTTTTATTTATTTATTTATTTTTTCAAGTAGCAGCTTGAATCCATCTCTGGAAGTAAGACAAAGAAGAAGAAAGCTTTAGTTTTATACCTCAAATTTATCAGAAACCGACCTAAAATGGTTGACAAGTTGCTAAGCTAAACTTTTATTTCTCCTAACGCCCACCGGAAGTTCTAATACACACTTGGAAACGGAGGGGTATCGAGTCAGTTGCAGTTTGCAACCTCACAGCTAAATGCCACCAAATTCTTCAACATTTTGCAGCATGTTTGCTAACCCTCTTAAAGCCAGTGGATCCATCTCTGAATCCTCTGTAGGATAGTGAAGTGTAATGTGCTGATGGGGATTTATCCCAGAGGAAGTGGATCTGGAATCCAAGCTAGTGTTATTGTATAATCCTATAACTCTTAAGACCTGCATTTGGGTGTGTTTTTATATTACCTACCACCAGTGGTGGCTGGCCCATAGGGAGCGCTCGGGCGCCGCCCTCCCAGATGTGTGGGGAATATAAAATATATGTTTAAAAATAAATATATATATTGCCAATGTCAATTTTACACAATAGTGTGTGCCTACATGCAATCTGAATTATTTAAACAACATTTCCACTAACTGACTCTCATTCAACAGTGAATTTCCACCGAAAGATTTCCACCAATCATTTGCATTTAGCATTTCTCTTCTTGGGGCGCTCATCCTAGTGCCCCAGAAGTGCAGTGAAATAGCCAATTGCGTATGGTTGCTAGGCGAAAATAATAAATATTTGGCCTATCAGCATCGCCGAATTTTGGGGCGCTGGAAATTTCGCCCCTGCTACAGAAAATGCGGGAAAGTTTTGTACTGCTCTCAGGCCAGTCAGAGAGAGATGATGGCGACGACAGAGGGGCAACTTCCACCAAATTCGCTGAAATCTTTATTGAATTACCCTTTTGCGAGAAGGACGATGGTGGAAAAAATCCACGTTAAGGAGCTGGGACCCGACAGGCCCGAAATAAACATCACCCAGCCAACTAAGGAGAAAGTTCTCTCTCTCTCTCTCTCTCTCTCTCTCTCTCTCTCTCTCTCTCTCTCACACACACACACTGTTGATTTGTATAGATTCAGCTGAAATCATACCCTTGCTGTACACTAATCTCAAGAATTTGAGTATTGTATTGTAATGGATACCATTCCTTTCCAAAGCATAAATGGAGAATCTGTGAAACTGCTGATTTTGAGAAGGAAATTAAATTATTATTGTGAAATTGTCATCATTTTCTGACTGTTCATTTGAATGCTTATACTGGACTAGCAAGGAAAATCTATTGGTACATCAGCCCCTCCAAGAATTTTTTTCACCAGCTGCCAGTTTATTTGAATAAATCATTGAAAATGTTTAAATAAATATTATGAGTTTCTTTACATCTAGTTTCAGATGACTTTTTCCATTCTTTCTAAGTGCAACAAACATTAATTCATATTAATACGCGGCTTTAAATGAAAAAACAAACATTAAAATAATGAATACTGAACTGAACTTTTACTTACACAAAAGTCATGAATGCAGCATGTAGTTTGATTAATAATTCCAAAAACATTTAAGCAATTCTTCATGTTTAAAGAAAAGTTTTATTCTGTTACTGCTTCGTAAAAAGGATTTACAGAAAGGATTTCGTCTCTCATCCCATCTGACCCTGGTCAATTTTTAGCATGTTTATTTGCACCCACTGAACTCCAGGGTCTGCACACATGCGACGGCCGTCAATTAGAGTAAAACTGCAGAAGAAGACAAAGTTTAAATCAGAGTTATATATGTCATGCAAAGTCATGGATAGACATGTAATTTGAGTGTGTATGAGTCTATGGCATGGTGTGTAATTGGATGTAGGTGAAACTAATCAAAAGTCCAGTGATTGAGAGCAGGGCAGAGTAGCGGCCATGTTGTCAGGTTGCAAGTGCTCATGGGAGTTGGAGTTTGTGTCAGGTGTTGACATGACAATGTACATTTAAATATGATTAAAGAAACATTTTCTTCATGTTCAAGTGTAAAGAAGATGAAATTGAGTGCAGACTTACCGGACTCCAGGTTTTGCACAATGAGGTTCTGTTACTTGATACCCTTTAATATAATTTAGAGGGATTTTTTGTGCCAAGTACCAGGTACAGCATGGGGCTGGTTCTATTATAACCTGTGTAAAAACATTAATATTAATAAATCAAAAACATCAGATTGCACATATACACAGGGTTTTACAGTAACCACCTCAGACTGGGGGGGGGGGGGGCTGCTGCAGGTCTGATTTAGTTATTTTAGTTATAATTTACAATAACTAGATAAAATATTTGCTGCAGTAATGGTAAGAGCTCTACTCTGTTGATCTTTAGTATCAACTCTTATTGATCTCTTATCTGAGTAAAAACTCGCTCCATGGCGTTAATAAATCTTGGCCACACATTTTCTCCAGCAGGACTCTGTAGGAGAACCTGATAAATACTAAATGAGGTGTTACACAGGATTAATAATCTGATAATATGAGATGGATGACTGAAAACCCTCATGAACCAGGAAGAGTTATTAATATCTTACTCTGGCCGGCTGTTGTGAAGGCCTGAAGGCAGACGAGAACCAGCAGGAGACAGCGGGAGAACATGGCTGACCTGCTGTAGAGCAAACAACAGAAATGA
>JAOVYU010000051.1:862909-876745 GCA_025674565.1 Synodontis membranacea
ATATAATGTTTGTCTCTTTTTCCTCTCTTTTTTTTTTCTCCTGTTCCTGGTAGTTTTTAGTACACTACATAGATGGGTGTTGTGAGGTGTATAAGGCACCACCAGTGGTTGGTTGGAGAGTTTGCATACCTCTTCTTCCATGTCATCCTTATTGGATACCTTTTTGGTTGGCTTCCCTGTTGTTGGTGATACTTGGTCTAGTGTTTGAAGTTTGTGTACTTTTTACCTCGAGATGTACTTTAGAGATGCTGCTCGAATTTGGTGAAATTCAGGGGAGGTGGGTGTAACAGAATGAAAAATGTAACAACAATGATTTGGTGTTATGTTGAACTGCAGGTCTGTAATGTTTTTGTCCTCGTGTGGTTCAAGGTTCAAGGTTGCTTTATTGTCATTTCAACAATATATATGGTACAGTACCTTGTGAAATGAAATAACGTTCCCCAGGACCATGGTCCTACATAAAAGGACTGGGACAATACAAAAAAACTGGGACAATACAAAAAACTTAAATTGCATGTACGCCACATAAAGACAACAATTATACTGCATAACGTGCACGTGTGCAGACGTGCAAAAACAGCAAGTAAACAAACATGAGACAAGTGCAACAAAGACAATAGACAATACATATACGAGCAGCAACTAATGCGTAGCAGCAAAAAAAAAAAAAACAAGTTGTAGTGCAAGTAGAAATGCTGAGTGGTGTAATGACTGTGTGTGTGTGTGTCAGTCCAGTCCCTGAGTATATAGAAGCCTGATGGCTTGTGTGTGTGTGTGTGTCTCAGTCCAGTCCCTGTGTGTTTAGAAGCCTGATGGCTTGAGGGAAGAAGTCTGCTAGTAAGAGCCCGAGTGCTTCAGTACCTCTTATCAGATGGTAGGAGGGTGAAGAGTTTGTGTGAGGGGTGCGTGGGGTCATCCACAATGCTGGTGGCTTTGCTGGTTGCTGTACCTCATGAGAAAAGCGGTATGCTTTGCATCGGACGCTGCATGCTTTATGTACACCAGAGCCTGAAAGCTTATTTGTGTTTTATTTTCCAAAAGGGAATAAATGCAAGGAAAACCCAGTCTGTCTCGAGTCCCCTGACTGCCTGACCACAGTTAAATAAGCCCCATTATCCAACTACTATAGGTTTCTACAACTGTTTTGTACCAAAACACACTGGTACACAAGATAAATTCAAGACTCTGATGAGGTGGGTGGGGATGATTCCTTGGGGGTGACCCGACTGAGTAAAACTCTTTCCACACTGCGAGCACTGATATGGCTTCTGCCCAGTGTGAATGCGCTGATGTTGTTGGAGAGCACTCTGGTGATTAAAACTCTTTCCACAGTTGAAGCAATGATACGGCTTCTCTCCTGTGTGAACTCGCTGGTGTGCTGTAAGTGTACCCCTCTCAGCAAAACTCTTGCTACACTCTCCAGTGTGAATGCACTGGTGTCTTTGGAATGTACCCTCTATTTAATTGATATATTATAATTGATCTAATGCAATAATACATCTAATGCAATCTATTGATGACACTATTTAATACATTCTCTTAATATAATTCCCATATATGGCATTTAATACAATATATTTTCATGTGAATATTCCCACGTCACACATTTCTGCCACCACACATCAAACATAAAGATCAATCATGTCACTATCTAATAAGAGTGTTTGTCATTAATTTCTGCTGTATTATTTCTAGTAGCTTACAGTCATTGGAGCACACAGTCCATCACCCTAGAAGTGAATATACTTTGGTAATGTAGTCGAGATGTGACTTTACTGGTGGTAGAATGTTGGAAAAAATACCTTAGGCCTGTCCTGTACATCATTAAACCCTAAATTTTGTTCAAAATGTTTAAGAATACCAGACAGACTGAAGGAAATAACTTTTAATAAATGTGCATGACTGGTAATGTTTCTGATTGGATCACAGTATTTAGTCAAATAGTATTAGAATGACAGTTTAACATTAGTTTACTAGTACAAAAGACTAGTTGTTGACTGACTTGTTTTTTTAGTAAGTTTGGTAAGTTATCCTAACAAAATATGGTTAACACAATTGTTTGTTTAAAAAAAAAAAACATTTATAAAGCACAGTTTGAAAGATTTGAAAGTTGAAACAACATTTTTTCAAATAATTCATTCGGGACGAGACGCTAGGGCAAATCCCTACTTTGTCTTCAGGATTTTGGTCACTGAGGAAAACCCAAAGGAACATGCGGAGAACGTGTAACACTCCACACACAATGATCAGTGCAGTTAAATAAAATTTAATCCACACTGGGGTGGTGTAACACCACTGTTTATAACCAAGAAGTTGATTCTTATTCAACTAATAACATAATAACATAATAACTAAAAATTATTGCCAGGGCCATGCTGTTATAGATAATTAATCAACATATTCTAATTCAAGAATTCAAGTGAACACATCCATCACCTCAAGTGCCTGACAATTATCACACCTCCTTATGTTGTGATTAAAGTTTTTGTGTATAGTGTTAATTTTAAACCACTGAGATATTCACAGACTAGTAAACATCCATTCCTGACTGTTTTGTCCTTAACTGACCCAGCATTCTTTTGGATATTAGAAATGTTTCTCTCCCAGTCCTGTTGTGACTGCTACTGTGTTTTCTTTCTCTCTCTTTCACACACACTACATTTATTCCAATGTCAAGTAAGCTTGACCAAAATAAAAATCAGATTAACAGATCAGTAACAATCTAAAACTTCTCTTAAGTATGTTTAATTTTAAGCACTTGAGTTACATTTTCATTGCACAAACGAATCTACACAACAAATCTCACCTACACAACAGATGAAAAGAAAAGAACAAATTTACCAAATTATGGTTTTACCGTAGACTGACTTACTTTTCACCAACCTTGAACTTTTGTAGTGTTACAGCCTGGAGCTGAAATCGACCCGAGTCCTATTTTATATATGAAATGTACTGAGTTTATATTTTACTAGTGCATCTCAAAAAATTATATCATCATGAAAAGTTGCACTATTTTCCATCAGATATATAAGAAAAGATAAATTTTATATATTCAAGACTCGTTACATGTAATTTTGATATTTATAATTTGAAAACATCTCAAATTATTAGAATATTTCATTTCAAGTAACAGATGATTACTGAAAAGTCTGCCCTTCACAGAGTGTGTTAATGGGACGTTGACTGGAAGGGAAAAGTGTGGTAATAAAAGGGATTGTCAAGAAAAGTTGATTCAAGAACTTGGGAGATCTTCACAAGGAGTGAACTGAAGCTGGTGTCAGTGCATCAAGAGCCTCCACACACAGACGTCTTCAGGAAAGGGGCTACAACTGACACATTCCTAATATCAAGCCTCTCCTGAACCAGAGACAACTTCAGAAGCTCTTACCTGGACTAAGGAGAAAACCAACTGGACTGTTGCTCAGTGCTCCAAAGTCTCTCTTTTCAGACGAAAGTA
Organism: Synodontis membranacea; assembly: GCA_025674565.1. Taxonomy (NCBI): domain Eukaryota; kingdom Metazoa; phylum Chordata; class Actinopteri; order Siluriformes; family Mochokidae; genus Synodontis; species Synodontis membranacea. Next base: position 866,367 of record JAOVYU010000051.1, read on the forward strand.
AATTTTACCAGATGGTTTACTGACAATGATATTAGATTAGATAGATTAGATTCCTTTTTTATTAATCCCCAGAGGAGATTGTTTCTCCGCATTTAACCCATATGTGACATTGTGACACACAGCAGGGGGCAGCTATTTTTCTGTGTGTTACTGAGCTTCTCGTGATAGAGAATCTATGGGGTTTTATCAAGAGGAAGATGAGAAACACTCGACCCAAAAATACAGATGAGCTGAAGGCCTCTATCAAAGCAACCTGGGCTTCAATAACACCTCAGCAGGGACACAAGCTGATGGCCTCCATGACGCACCGCATTGATGCAGTAATTCATGATAAAGGAGCAACAAACAAATACTGACTGTAGAAATGAACTTTTCAGATGGAAGACATTTCTGTATTGTAAATCCTTTTCTTAATGATCTTAGGAAATATTCTAATAATTTGAGACACAGTTTCTATAAGTAATAATCATCACAATTAATATTAAAAAAGGTTTCAAATATTTCACTTTATATGTAATGGATATGGACTATATACAAAGTTTTGTTTTTAAATTAAATTACAAAAAATGCAGTTTTTCTTGATTTTTCACTTTTTTTGAGATGCACTAGTATTACACTGGGCTTGTATGTCAAATTTGACTTCTTTGCTCTATTTTGCTGCCTAGTGGAATAAAAGTCACTAGGCATTTTTTTTCAACGATTTTAATTTAGAATATCTGTCCGATCCAGCAAAATGATTTACAGTGACCTTTTCTTTATATTGCACAAATTTGTCTTAAAATCCTTGTCAAAGGTTACACCAAATACTAACCTCAGAGAGTTAAAACAGTTTCCTTGCGAACACAAGCCAAACATCCCTACAAGGGTCACTGTTACTCATTTTGCTTGATCGGGTCACATATGGATTCAAGAAATCTTTGCCAGGCTGAATTAAAAGTGTGCCGAACTTCACATTAATATGACAAAATCCAGAATGCACACTACACCACACTTGCTAAATTCTAATCCCTACTACTGTAAATCGGGAAAAACAACCTTCAGAAACTTTATGGTCCAGACCTCTGTGTCCTTATTTCTGACCATGTATATATGTAACAGTGATTCTACAAACCCCTGGTAGACACCACAGTTTCATGTGATTAGAAAGTACATTACATGGTGCGTTTTTAAATAGTCAATGAACACTTTTAGACTAGGTTATCATGCCTGAAAATTCCCGATAATAACAACAATTCTAGCACTGAGGACAGTCTACTGCCTTCAATTTATACTGAAAAATCAATGTAGTGCTGTGAAAGCGTTAACTAATGCTATAATTTGCAAATGGGAAATTTCCAATGTGCTATCAAGAGCAAACGTAATCCAATAACTGTAAATCAAGGCCAGTACCTATAGTTTACAATAGACGTGCAATACTATAATACTGTCCCTATATGATATCCAGTGATTTTTTAAATTGCCAATTACATTACATTAACAGATTAAACAGGCAGCATTTGGCAGAGCAACTTACAGAAGTGCTCTGAAGGGCTCTATCAATAAACACATCATCATTCTGGTTCATTAGATCTGTTACTAATTGCCCTTTTCCACTGCATACTATCAGCTCGACTCGACTCACATTTTTTTTGGTTTTACTTGGGACAAAAGTACCTTGGATAGTACCTGCTACTTTGTACTTTTTTTGGTATCACCTCCATAGAGATACCAAGCAACTGGTCAGAGAATCACCGCCATCACTGCGTCATCACTGTGCGAGATGGAAGGTCCTGAACAAACACACCTTTTTTTTTTTTAGCATAATAATTTTTTATTCTTCACTGATAATATGTGCATGTGTATTATATGTGTTTTCACTGCTCTCACACATATTTGTGTGTTCATGCAAAACAGTGTTATGGCAATCTGAAATTGCCACAACTCTTCACATTTCCAACAACTAAAAAAAGGTGCAAAAAGTAGACCATGCAATTGGAAAGGGCCATTAAAGTAATATCAGTCTGAAAACCCTGTTAGGGAGGTCAGTACAGTATGAAAAAAACACATGACTATATAGATAGTTCACTGTGGAAAGACATTAGGAAAAAGAAGCAATATTGCACAAGACTAATTCATAGAATTACCACGTTATTTACAGGAAAATAATATTGTGTAATGTCATATTTTCACCTCAAAAACTGTTGGTTGGTGTTGGTACAAGTGGGTGTCTTATTTGGAAAATCTTCAAAATATAAGCAAATAATTGTGCAAAAGTTTTCCCCACACTGTCAGCACTGATACAGCTTCTCTCTCACATGAATGGCCTGGTGTTTTTGGAGATTACTTGGATGAGTAAAATGTTTTCCACACTGTGAGCAATAATACAGCTTCTTTCCTGTGTGAATGCGCTGGTGATACTGGAGTGTATCCTGTCGATTGTGTGTTGCTGATTCAAAAAGGTGAACTGGAGCTCAACGATAAGCCAAGAAGTGGTAGACCAAAGGAAATGGAAGACAAGGAGCTGCAGAAACTGTTGGACGAAGATCAGACACAGTGGACTGGAGAGCTGCGAGACGTTTGAATATGGATCATTCTACTGTTCTAAGGCGTCTGAAGGCAATGGGAAAGATTCTGAAATACCAACGTAGGTGGTTCCACATGAACATTCAGAGAGAAATATCACTCAATGACTTCACACCTGCGTTACAGGTCTTTATTACCAGCTGCTCCATCCTGGAGAAACTGACAAGCAGACAACGTTACACTGATCAACTGATCAAATTAAGAGAATAAATCAATGAACTACGATCATCCAGTGTCCATTCACAAAAGAACATCATCCTCCTTCATGACAACACAAGACCACATGCTGCAAAAGCCACGAAAGACATGAGTGGATTGGAAGTTTACAGCATCCAGCCTCCTCGCCGGACACAGCGCCATTGGATTTCTGTTTAGGCCACTGCAACATAGACTCTCTGATCAACATTTCAAAAAGACCAGGGCCCTCATTTATCAACCGTTCTTACGCACAGATTTGTGCGTATTTTTTGCCTATGAACATTTTCAGGCAAAGTATAGAATTTACCATCTTGTACTTATACTTAGAAATGTTCTTAAATATAAGAACAGCTCTGACCATGCGTACGCACAGAATCTAGTGGTAGAACAGGGGAACTGCAATATTGAAAGTCTCAGGTATCCACGTGTGTTCTTCATTTCAAAATGATATATAGTCAATAAGTAATTATGTTTGTTGAGAAACAGCTTTGTCGCCTAATTGGTGATAGAGACCTGTGACCGATGGGTATTTGAAAATGTAGCATTTATTAGAATATTTGGCAAACAATGCACTCCGGAGGGAACACGTCTTCCGAGAGAGCACTGATCTGCTTGGTGAGAGTTCAGAGTGGCTTATGAGCAGACAGACCAACCACACGAATCCTATTCCAGTCCAAATTTAATTATTGTCAACCCTGGGATTTTTAGCCACCGGCACTTTCCAACATGAGATTGGAGACAGATCGGGCACTTCACAGCCAACACTGAGCCGGATTATGCCATCCGTGTTGGATGCCCTCATTTCCCTGAGCCCAAAATACATCCAGTTTCCTTGGACAAATCAAAAAGCCGTAATCAAACAAGAATTTTACCTAATTGCGGGATTTCCAAATACCATAGGAGCACTAGATTGCACATACACATTGCAATAAAAACACCATAACAATACAAATTTAATTATGCCAATAGAAAAGGGTTTCATTCCATTAAAGTACAAATAATTGCTGATGCTCATATAAGCATTCTAAATTTTGTTGCCAGCTTTGTCGTCATCAGCTCTGTAGTGAACTGTCCACCCCCCGGTAGCAGATCTGTCCTGTCTGTGTGTCGAGACACGTTTTTTCATATTTAGTTTGATATTGAACATTTTTTTTTATTTCTGACAGGGACCTCCCCTCTGACCCGACTGCATTTACTGCCTCTGTCACTTTCTCCCAGGCAGTATTTTTTTATTTTATTTTATTGGTTACCCCGGAGCTGAGAGAAACAAACAGCAATGTTTGGTTCATTTCGATCTCGGCAACGAGGACCTCGATCTCACTGTCACTGAAGTTTCTTTTTTTTTTTGCTCTCTTGGCCATTATTTTTAGGAAAAAACAAGGATTTTCTGCATGGTTTTTAAAGGATGTGGTGGTACCAAATATGGCCAAGTGAGGGTGTTTCTGAATGCAAATGACTATGAATGGGCACAAGCACCTGAGTAAGAACATGTCAGATTTATCAACAGTTGATTACTTACAAACATGCGTACGACTGGCCTCCGCACATTTGATAAATCTGGATTTTTTTTTTTTTTTTTTTACTTACGAACATTCTAAATTTCATTCTTAGGATGGAATTTAGGACAGTTTCTATGAACGGTTGATAAATGAGGGCCCTGGATACCAAACTGCAGAGATGAATTCATTTCTTCAAAACACAAATCCTTCTTTTGTGATAAATTTTTGCCAGATAAATGGCAGAAAGTCATAATATCTAACATCTATTACTCTGAAGGCTAACTATGTATTATTTTAGAGAATCATGAATAAACTTTGTACAAAAAGGCCATGAACTTATGCACCACCCTAATAATTTAGTGAGCTTACTAGTAACCAATTATTCAACTAATGCAAAGATTTTCACCAATCCTAAATAATCCACTAATTATTTAGAATTTATATTAACACTGTCACGGTTATACATATCAAAAAGAAGTTTTATGGGTTTTTTTTGGTGCGATGCACTGGTGTCTTGGAGTTCAGTTCCTTTCTCTTGCCATGCTGTCAGCACTCACTCTCTAGTGTGAATCCGTTGGTGTCCTTTGAGCGTACTTAGGTGAGTAAACATCTTTCCACACTGTGAGCAGTGATATGGCTTCTCACCTGTGTGAATCCGTTGGTGTGCTTTGAGCGTACTTAGGTGAGTAAACATCTTTCCACACTGAGAGCAGTGATATGGCTTCTGACCTGTGTGAATCCATTGGTGTATTTTGAGAGTACTTAGGTGAGTGAACGTCTTTCCACATTGTGAGCAGTGATATGGCTTTTCTCCTGTGTGAATTCGTTGGTGTTGCTGGAAATTACTAACATCTGCAAAACTCTTTCCACAGTGTGAGCACTGATACGGCTTCTCTCCTGTGTGAATGCGCTGGTGCGCTTGTAAACTACTCTGTTGTGTAAAACTCTTCCCACATTGCGAGCAGTGATACGGCTTCTCTCCTGTGTGAATGCGCTGGTGTGCTTTGAGGCCACTTCGCTGAATAAAGCTCTTTCCACACTGGGAACAGTTATAAGGTTTCTCTCCGGTGTGAATGCGCTGATGTGTTTGTAAATCACTCTCTCGATTAAAACTCTTCCCACACTGTGAGCAGTAATACGGCTTCTCTCCTCTGTGAACACTCTGGTGTCTCTGGAGAGATCTGTTGTGATTAAAACTCTTCCCACACTGTGAACAGTGATATGGTTTTTCTCCAGTGTGAATGCGCTGGTGTTGTTGGAGAGCACTTTCTAGGTTAAAACTCTTTCCACATTGTGAGCAGAGAAAGGACTTCTCTCCTGTGTGAATTCGTTGGTGCTGTTGGAAATTACTCATTTGAGCAAAGCATTTTCCACAGTGTGAACAGTGATATGGCTTCTCTCCTGTATGGATGCGAAGGTGAGTTTTGAGATTACACTGTTGAGAAAATCTTCTCCCACATTGTATGCAGACAAATGGTTTTTCTCCTGTATGAATTCGGTGGTGTTGTTGGAAATGACTCAGTTGAGCAAAACTCTTCTCACACTGTGAACACTGAAATGGCTTCTCTCCTGTGTGAACACGCTGGTGTGTTTCTAAACTGCTCTGGTGAGTAAAACTCTTCCCGCAATATGAGCAGTGATGAAGGTCTGTGTCCACTGGTACTTGACTGGTCATTGTACAAAGAAAACCAACTGTTGTTTCATTACTGCTGGACTCTCTTGTAGGCATCATGTTTTTGCATGTCTCTAGGGGAAAAAAAAATGGAAGTCATTAACATGAAAAATACAAATGAATTGCTATTTTCCCTCAGTTATTCAGAAACACAAAACACAAACACTTTGAAGTGTCTTATTTCGAGCTATAAACAAATCAGTAATGTTTAAGAAATTTAGACCCTGTTAACATTTGGTATTAAAATGCTTCTTAGGTGATCAGATCACAAGTGGACAACGCTGTATACAAGTGTAAACAAGATGCATTCAAGACTCATTCATTCAAACCACATTCGCATGGTTTGTAGCGATCGCGGTTATGAACCAGAGAAATGTTTTATGTTTTGATGAGTTCAAAATGCTAAACTATAATATCGAACTAAGTGTAAGGTTGAGCTACAGAATACGTGTGATAATCCATTTATTAGCCTATGATGAAAATCTGTATTGTCTACACAGTTGGGTTAACGCTACACTATGTATTCTCTTGATAGTTATGGAAATTGTCACACACTTTATGTTCATGTCCTTAAGGCTAAAGAATATAGGAAATCAGTAAAAGGCATTGATTTAAAATATGTTTAGTTTAATAAATACAGTTCATAAGCGAAATTCAAGAGTTTAAAGCAGTAGTGTGGTATGGTGTATTACTGTACAAGTGTTGTGTTCTGGTTATTGTAAGACACAGTACAAGAAGTCTAGTCAGTACATGACGAGGCAGTGTACCGATCACGCACAGAGTATGCTCCTATTATTTCTCTGTTTTTGCAGATCACGTAACGATGAATATAAACAATAAATATGTTGCACAGGAGAGGAGATGGCCCATCATTTCTGACAGTGTAACATATTTTGGCGAGCCAGCCAGGAGGTGGCGCTAGTGAAGCAACACCATCACCAACCACCTTCTTTCCCAAGAGACGAACCTTCCTTCGAAAAAAATGGAAGCTATGCAGCCTCTGCGCGATCAAGTGAGTGCAGCCTTGGGGCAGTCGGAGAGAGAGAGCCTCTGGTGGACGTCTGCAGGCGACTGAAATGTTCCGACCTGGACAGTGGAGAGTCTCACAGCAGGACCAAGAGGGCACTCATCAAGTTGGCAGAGGGCATTTTTAACGAGATCGAGGAAAGTGAGGAAGAGGGTCAAGCGGAAAGGTTTTACAAAGACATAGCCACATACATTCAGAGACTATGCAAACAGAGTGTCCATCAGAAGGGGTAACCCCCAGCAAAAGAGTCTGTGCCAAAGAAAGATTCTCAGGACACCTCTCCAAGTGCAACTCCAGTACAGACCACAGGTTATCCGCCCAGAAACCGACCAGAACCAACAAGAACTCTGCAAGAGATAACGCTGAGGAGGGACTTTAAAGTCTGTTGGCAGATTGGAGATAACAGGCAGAAGGATAAGCTATCCTACCTCAGTTTAGTCCATCATGGGAGTGAAAAGGGACACTCAGAGCTTGAAATAATTGAAGCAGTGATTAGGGCCATTAGTTCAGGAATGCCCCTAAGTGACATGTTGGAGATAAAACATGGGCTGAGCTTAGCAAACTGCTCACCATATTAAAGGGACCCTACAAGGTAGACAGCCCTACTGTACTTTACCAACTTATTAATATCTCCCAAGAAGCCAAAGAAACTGCCCTGAACTTTGTATTTCGTGCCCTTGAACTCAATGAAAAACTGTTGTGGAAAGCAGTAAAAGAGGATACAGATGAACTGTACAGCAGAACAACAATCCAGCGGAAGTTCCTATGCTCCATTGAGACTGGGCTGCTCAGCGACTCTATCAAGCTCCAGTTACTGCCTCTCCTAAGTGTTATGATCACAACAGATGAAGAACTGATCGAGAAAGTCAACGAATCGTCAACGCTGGAAAACGAAAGATGCGAGAAATGGAAGAGGTCCACTGCAGCAAAGATTACCAGAGTACAAATGCCAGACAGCCCTGATACCTGTTCAGAGCTACTCCCAACCCAGTGAATCCCCCACTGCAGTGGCCGTGAAGACAGTCCGGACAGAACTTTCAGGTATTCAGGGTTCCCACATGACACCCTATCACCCGCAGGGTAATGGACAGGTTGAGAGATTCAACCGCACCCTGTTGTCCATGTTACTGACCCTGGAGGACAAAGAGAATGATGATTGGAAAGAGTCATTTGCTCAAGTTGTTCATGCATACAACTGTACGAGGAGCGAGGCAACAAACTACGCCCCGTATTACCTAATCTTCGGACATTCCCCGCGCTTGCCCATCGACCTGCTCTTCGATCTAAAAAAGGACGAATCTCATGTGGACTATGATGATTACATTAGCTGCTGGAAAAAGAGAATGCAGGAGGCCTACGCAGTGGCTTCTAAAAATACTACCAAGGAAGCTGCTCAAGGGAAAGGACACTACGACAAGAGAGTTAAAGGGAGAGATCTGCAACCTGATGATAGAGTTCTCCTCCGAAATCTCACTCCTAGAGGTGGACCTGCAAAAATCCAGTCCTATTGGGAGAAAAAAGTCTACAAAGTGAGGGAGAGAAAAGCAGATGACAGTCCAGTGTATCGGATCAGTCTGGAAAAAGCCCAAGGAAGGGAGAAAGTGGTGCACAGAAATCTCTTACTGCCCTGTAACTTCCTACCCCTTGACAAGCCCGGCACAGACTGCTCAACCCCAAAAAGACTCTCCAAAAGAAGTCACAAAAGAAGGAGACCCAACCTCCGTGTCGACAGCAACAGCAGCCGCAGCTAGGGAACGGCGACACATCGGATGACGACTACAACGCCACCTACCAGTGGTACCTCAGGCCTGTTCCAGGGAGACAACAGAGGCAGACCCAACTCAACCCTATGGCGGAGGCCTTCCAGCCTTAACCAAGTCTTCACTTTCAAGAAGAGGGTTTGCCACTCCAGAGTGTAGAGGATTTGCCACTACTGAGCACAGAGGACATGATAGGGCAGGGCCAAGACCCTGAACCTGACTTGGGACAGCTTGAGAGTGATGAGCCTGAGATTGACTTTCCATCTGACGGAGAGAGTTATGACACTTTGGGTCAGCCAACATTGGCTCAGAGGGATTGTGTGGCAACTAAGACTCATGTTATTGGGAGTAATGCCTTCTGAAGACCATGGGCTGTGGGAGTGTATTAAAGCTATCGTCATTTACACGTGGTGGATAGAAATGTCAGAAGACATTTAATTTTGTAGGGGAGAGTGTGGCACTATGGGATAGACGATTCATTTTATTTTATGTTAGTCACTTTCTAAGCTTTGGGTAATGTCTATTTTGCCATAATATGGTGTAATATAGGTTTCGCTAGCAGAGGGCGCTTGGTACCTCACGTAGCTGACGTCGCAGTAGAAGAAGTCTAGTCAGTACGTAATGAGGCAGTGTACAGATCATGCACAAAGTATGCTCCTATTATTTCTCTGTTTTTTTGTAAGCTGGGTATTTAATAATATATAAATAATATTCAAACATAGTAATAGATAAGTGCCTTTAGTGTAACGGATGTCAGGCTAGAGAGTGAATTCATGAGTTTATGGAGTGACTCACCATGTGGTGAGGTTCGAATGGTGCATGCATAGTTTGCAGTGATCACGGTAATGAACCAGAGAAATATTTTATGTTTTGGTGAGTTCAAAATGCTAAACTATAATATCGAACTAAGTGTAAGGTTGAGCTACAGAATACGTGTGATAATCCATTTATTAGCCTGTGATGAAAGTATGTATTGTCTACACAGTTTTATTAACGCTACACTATGTATTCTCTTGGTAGTTTGGAAATTGTCACACAATTTATGTTCATGTCCTTAAGGCTAAAGAATATAGGAAATCAGTAAAAGGCATTGATTTAAAATGTGTTTAGTTTAATAATTCATAAGCAAAATTCATAAGAGTTTAAAGCAGTAGTTAAAAGCACTATAAAAACTGTAATCAGAGTTTGTTAGAGCTTTGTTTCTTATGGTAAAATACATTTTTGTGATTTTGTCAGTTCATAGGAGTGATGTATATTGATGTAAAACTGGACAAATGTAGAGATCATTTCATTGCTATTAAGGGCAATGAAATTATCAGTACTTCAGTGAGTTTCAGTACTACTGTGGTATGGTGTATTACTGTACAAGTGTGTTGTGTTCTGGTTATTGTATTTTTTTTATTTGTTTATATTCATGTATATTTTTTTTATGTTCCTCTTTTCCCTGTCTCTTCGAGGAAGAGAATGCTGAGCTGCCACATGCTGCTAGGGGAATTAATTATTTATTCCTGTTCATTACCAGAGACACGTGCCAATAAAAGGACGTCGGATCCCGAGTCCAAAGGAAGCCACGCGGTGTCATCTCTCTCTCTCCCGCACCCACACACACCACACAAGACAAAAAAATACACAACGCAGAGTGAGAGCATCAGCTCTCGGAC
>JAOVYU010000051.1:919913-931943 GCA_025674565.1 Synodontis membranacea
TTTGTTTATTGCATAATTCCATATGTGTTCCTTCATCATTTTGATGTCTTCAATATTAATCTACAATGTAGAAAATGATACAAAATTTTCAACTTTTGACTGGTAGTGTATGCAGTGTTGAGGAGTAACGGAATACATGTACAAGCGTTACGTATTTAGAATACAAAATATGACGAACTGTATTCTGTTATAGTTACCGTTTAAATAGGTAATAATTAGAATACAGTTACTTTGTTGAAATAAATGGATTCCTGTTTCATATGTTAGGCTACCCCCTCTCTAATTTTGGTAATTCCACACATTACATTACATTACATTACATAAGAGGCTCTAATGTAAGCGTCCTGTTAATGTTGGTGGCGTCAGTTACACAATGAACCCGGAGCCAGCACAACAGTGCCAGCAGTGCCCGGGCAGGAATGCATTTCTTATTTGGAAATTCCGATACCACTTCACATTTAAAGAGGAAAGGGATGGGCGAAATCTGACCGTGCAATGCAAACTCTGTTTGCCAGCAACCAAGCTGCTCTCAGCGTCAAAAGACTCCACATCCAACCTAAAGAAACCTCTGGAAGTAAGTTCTTTTTTAAAAACTAACATTAGCCTACTGCAACTACCTTGTTTTAGTTGTGGTAGCTACCTGGGTTATGTGCCACTTCAGTATCTTCGATGTACTATTGCTGTGTGATTTATTACTATTACTGAAGGCTAATCGCCACCGAACTAACATTGTTAGCTGGCGTTAGCTGGGCTTAGTTCATAGCCTGCAGACTGTTAGACTTGAGGGATAGCATTAACAACCTGCTAGCTGCAAATAATCATGTGCAGTTCTGAAAGCAATACCGACTAGATTTTTAAATCTTAATATAAAATGAGTAACAGTAGGGTGGACATTAGGTAAGGTTGCACTTTTTGCAGTGATCTCGTATAGAAAACTAACAGCCAATTGGTAGAGAAAAACAAAGAAGAATTTGCAGGATGTGATTGCTACATTCATGTAGTTGTAAAAAGCATGACAATATATTAAGTAATCCAAAGTGTTCAGAATACATTACAAACTAAATTTTAGGGCATGTATTCTGTAATCTGTAGTGGCATACATTTTAAAAGTAACGTTCTCAACACTGAGTGTACGTAATCTGGTAAATGGAACAGCAGCATTACTGACACCTTCTAACACTTCCACCTCCTCTTCCCCACACATACTCAGACACCTGGTGTATAAAATGCTAAGCATGCACTTTTACGGGACTACACCAAGTCACGTCAACAGCTAATTTGCACATTACCATAAACTGCACATTCCCTCACCTCATGCAAATATGAACAGAGTACATTTACTTGAATTACTCATCTTACCACTGCTGCTATTTACAGAATGGCTTTTTGTTATTATATTTCTTATTTTCATGATACATTTTTATATTGCTCCAATTCTGTACATGTTGCACAATTTTTAAACTTAAACTTTGTTTACTTTCCTATGTATCAATTATTTTTCTACTACATCACCTGTGACATCAAATTCATTTCCAACCTCAACAACATTGCAGCACCCCATCTACAACTGCTGAACAAAGACATTACATGGAACTGGACCGAACACCAACAAAATGCATTTGAGACACTGAAAGATGTGCTGATGTACTATGATGTATACAAACCCATCATTCTCACATGTGATGCTTCACAGCATGGTCTGGCCAGTACATGCTTTCAAGAAGGAAATCCTGTGGCCTATGCTTCTTGCACTTTCACCAAAATGTAAAAGAGGTATGCTCATATTGAAGGAGAGTTGCTAGCTGTAGTTTTTGCCAGTTTTTATTTAAAAAATGTTATTATTACATATAAAGAAAACCAGTGATAGTGGAGACAGACAACCAGCCACTGATCTCAACATTGAAGAAACTCTAAACACAGCACCAGAACACTTACAGTGATTGATGCTACAGCTCCACAAGTTGATGTTGGTCTACAGGAAAAGAAAGGAGCTATACCTGGCAGACACACTGTCACTTGCACCATGAGAGAGCACAGCACAGCACATCACAGAGCAAGGTGACTTCAAAGTAATGACAGTACAGCACATTTCATCTGGTCAAAAACAAGAACTTTGTGACCACACAGCAATAGATGTTTCTCAACAGACCTTGTTCAATGATATCAGGCATGGATGGCCAGATCGACTGAGCAGTGTTCCAGCCGCAGCTAAACGGTTATGTCCCTTCTGGGATGAACACTCAATTGAAGATGAAATCATAATGAAGGAAAAGAGGCATGCAATGTGGTATTTTGGAAAACAATGAGAGATGACATTGACAGGTGTGTGCAATCATGTAACACCTGTAACTCTATGAAATCACACTACCAGAAGGAGCCGTTACTACACAAGGTCCCAGAACTACCATAATCAACATCTGCAACTGATCTGTTTGAATGGAGCAGCCAACAGAACCTTGTGTTGGTGGACTCTTATTCTTGATGCACTGATATCTGATAACTCTGAGTGCAACAAACAGTTCAGAAGTCTGCCTTTTCTAAAGAGTTGGACTTCATTCACACCCTTCTGTGAAAGAAGAGAGAAGAACAGAAAAATTTCTAAAACCAAGGCAGCTGATCACTTACTCCACTCCACGTCTCCCAGCTAGTCCGCCTGCAAACATAGACAAAATAGTCATTGTCAAAATGGTTGCTGCTGAACCAAGATCTTACCTGGTCACTCTCACCTGGGCAGTACCACAGGACCTGTCGACATCTGCTCCCTGTTTCAGAACCACAACCACTACAGCTGCTGACTGTACAGGAAGATCCATTGAAATAAATACAACCATACCACACCTAGTGGCCCAGTTTCTCCCCCTCCAAACATCCAATCAAACGTTCAATCAAACCTACTGTGAGTACACCTTTAAAAACCACTCGTGATTGCTTATCATAGAAGTCAATATGCCAAACAGGAACATTAGAGAATTAGGGCCATGGCTATGAAAAAAATGAAAGCTGTCAACATCAGCTACATCAGTTTGTTCTTCCTGCAAAAAGTTTCATTTTGCTTAAAATCCTTTCCAATGCATGTTTGCTTAGAACGAGCCTATGCACTTCAGCCTGTAAAGTAATACTAAAACCACATTTGAAATATTCATCAGTATTTTCACAGGCCATTTGATAGCCTACCTTAGACTTTAATATTTATTGATTAAAAGATTTAAATAAAAATTTTAGAAAGTTTAGTCTGTCTCTTCACCAAATACAAAAGCACAGCACATGAGAAGCTATCTCATAATTATGATAGTACCTTATAATAATGACTTACTTACTAATCTCATGATTGCAACTTAGCATCTTACATCTTATAATATAGATACAGTATAGTATACACAGTATAAACTATAGATACAGTATCTTATGACGTAGTATCTCATTCTTATGATGTTATCATTACATAGTGTCTCAAAATATGTCATAATTATCACATAGTATTTTTATCTTTGGTGGAAACAGGCTTCAGTAGGAGGTTTCACAGCTGAAAGGTGTTTTACTGGACTGGACTGTGGGCAAAGATGTCAAAGATCTACTCAAATTTCCCGATTACTCCTTAATATTATTCCTTCATCAATAAAGACTGTAAATTTTTGTGTAAACTGCAGTATACCACTAAAAAATTCCTGTTTCTCTAAGGATTCCTTCTCCCTTTATGATACTAAATGCACTGCATTAACCCAACTTCCACCACCATCTCAAGTGCCTGATATTTATCACACCTGATCATGTGTAGTGCTGTGTTTAAACCACTCTGACCTCATTCACTATCTAGTAATTATACCTTTCTCTCTTCTGTTTCATCCTTACTTAACCTAAAATGCTTCCGGATAATGTTCATGTTTTCCCTTATTCTCATTTTCCCAGTACTGTGATCTTTTAATCGTTATATTACACAGTAAATGTTTTGTATCTACCTTGCTTTTCAGGATGTGATTCTTGATTCAGTTGTATTTTATTATGTGCTGTGCCTCGCATAAAAATGTAAGGTAAATTTAAACAAAATTACTAAATTTTTTATTTGTTGGCTTTGTAATAACTTGGTGTGAAATTCTTTAATTAGTTAGATATAATTAGTTGAATGGAATTGACCTGTGAGCACTAAGAGCATTAAAATCTCATGTTATCTCAGTATAAATGCACCTGTTCCTGGAAGAACCTAGAGTTTGCTAGAGAACATACCAAAGCAAAAAGTATTTTAATAAATTCATCAAAAAAAGGAAAGATTATGACACCTGACTTGTCTAGGGGAGGCTTTCCGTGGACTAACAGGCTGTGATTATTCAGAGAAGCAGCCAAGACGTCATGAGTTATAAATGTACTTTATTATGTGCAGAAGATATAAATCAGTGCATGCAGCTACAAGCGTATGTTTAAAAAGGATTTGTCCTGTTACACACAACATCAAATTTGCTTTAAGTAACATGTAGGTGGCAAAAAGTCATTCTGCAAAGTAAAGCTACTTCATGGAGAGATGTTTTAATATGTCGTCTGAGTCTAGCCTCAGTTTTTACTTTTGATGACCTGCTGCACCCAATCCACCTCAGGGTCCACACACATGCGATAACCTTTCTTTGTCGTAAAACTGCAGAGGAAAGAAAATATGTGTCAGTGTAGAACTGTGATCATCTCAAATTAAATATTCAAACACACCAAGAGAATTGTAAATTAAATTAAAAAATGAAGAAGGTTTGAAAACATACATGACTCCAGAAACTGAACAGTCATCTCTCGTTACATCATAAGAGACAACTAACGCTGCAGGGATTGGTCTTTTATGAAATTCAAAACAGCATACTGATGCCCCACTTGCATCTGTGTCAAAACATTCAATTATTGGGAATTAATTTCAAACCAAACGCTAAAGTGAAATAAAATTCCTGAGTTATTTTTAATTATCTAATTAATATTTGAAATTATTTCTAGGTTCATAAATTGAAAGAAAGATTTCACACACAAACACAATTTCCCAGACAGTTATCTCAACAAATTCAGTAACAAATGCTTTACAAACTGAGTGTTATAATGTGAAGATGATCATTTTTATATTATTATCTTCATGTCTGGTGAATATGCATCTTTAAAATTACAACAAGCTTCAGTACATAAAACAGAATTGAAGTTATGCATGCTAAATGAATTGCCTATTTTTTCTTAAAAAAAAAAAAAAAGCCAAAATCTTACACTCTGCCACTGTGAAGGACTGAAGGCAGGAAAGACCCAGCAGAACCAGCAGGAGAGAAGGAGAGAACATGGCTGCTGATGGAGATGATGATGGTTTTGATGAGAAATGTATCACAATAATGCAGATATCACCTCAGCACTGGGTTTATAAGCTGATCATAGGAGGAGGGGTATGTAGAGGAGGGCAGGGTAAAGATGCTAAAGTTGCTCTTTTACTAAGAAAGAGCAGGAACCTGCCTGTGGTTTTCCCCTAATATGAGAAAGCAGTGTTTGACAATGTGAACAACTTCAACAATTTCACCTCACACAGCACACACAGATTAAATTAAGACTAAGCTTTATTGGAGAACAGAAAACAGGGAATCTAAACTCATTAAAACAACACAGGAGCAATTAGATTAATTAAATTGGGTTGATAGTACATCTAATATTCATTTTATCCTTTATATGAAATTATAGTCTTATATCTTATTTCCAGGGTTGGGAAGGTTACTTAAAAAATGTAGTCCAATACAGTTACTACTTACCTGTTAAAAATGTAGACAGTAACCTAATCCAAATACAACAAAATTAAAATACTTTAACTCTTTACATGTCATTACTTTTGGATTGCCTCAGCTCCAAATATTCATTGTGTCAGCATTTTCACTGGAAGGCAGAACCTGCACTGTACTGTGATGCTGTTTCCCTTATCTGCTTTAAAGACAAAATAATGGCAAATTTTCTTTTGTTTTTTAATCTGACAGTTATCCTTCCCCAATTAATATATTAGTTTTACTTAAATCAGCACTACTACAGAACTTTTTTCTTAACTAGACTTAATTCAATAGCAGTTCACTTACTGCAAAATTAGTGTCTTTTATCAGATAATCTGCCACAGCATGAGATATTTTCACATGCTCATGTCGACCAAATGAGACACTCAGACTAACTCAGTGTACACTGTTCACTGTTATCACTTTTTTAATCACTTACCACACTTTTTGCAACAGTTTATCTGTATTTAAAGTCAGGATTTGTTCAAATTTCGTACAGACATAAAATAAAGATAAAATAAATATCAGCTGCCTGTTTCACTAATTGAAACTCTGATGCTCTCAGAAGTTCATTTTGTTTGCTCTTTGAATTTTCAGTGTATGGGATCAAAAGTTTTGCAGCAGACTCTTAGTTTTCTGTGCCCAAGATTGGTAAATCGACTCTTTCTGGGATCGACTTTGATATGAACCGAAAGCAGGATGGAGACTCGATGACTTGACACACAATGCATACATATCATATTGTAACGAAGGCAGGCTTTGACTCTGGTTCCAGCATGCTTTGCGCCGTCTTTGCATGGCGGCCTGTAGGGAAGGGGCGTGTCTCTGTGTTCACCCTGTTGGAGTAGTGTTGTAATGTTAGTGGCTTCGGCCTGGTTTTCACTGTTAGAGGTATACTCTTAGCTAATTGCTAAGTTCATGGATCTGTTCTCCTTGTTCATGCCTAAGGCTGAATGGTGTGTGGTTCTCGGGGTGAATGTGCTTCCCATGCTGTACTGTTCACTGTGTGGTGAATAAACTTCTTCCAGCCATTTGCATTAAGCAGCAACCAAACTAAACTTGTATCTCCATGTGTGTTTTGGTGGTGAAACATTACACTGGTGTCAGAAGTGGAATGGAGCTGAACAAGTTTTGGTGCACGGCCAAGGAACTACAAAAGATCCAAGTGGATCATCGGGTAGTAGAGATGCTGCCGAGGAAGAAGGAGCATCTGCCGGACGGCGCGAGCAGAGCAGCCAAGCAGAAAGAGTGCACAGCAAGTCCCGGCACTGGATCTCGGAGCAGAGTCTGGCGTGGAATTTTCGCAAATTCCGGCGTTGGACCCGGAGCCAGATCAGATGGCAGTGGCGCGCTTTGACGGCTGGTGCGCTTTTTAATGCATACCTCGCGCAGGTGGAGTTAGCCGCCGGCATCTCGGGCTGGTCCTCCGTGGAAACCGCCGTCAGATTCACCCTATCGCTGGAAGGTGAAGCGCTCCGTGTGCTGGAAGTCCTGTGGGCCGGTGAGCGTCAAGACTGGTCGAAGCTACAGGAGGCGCTCCACTTATGGTTTGGCACTGGTGAGAGCAAAGAGGCGGCGGCAGAGGAGTTAGCGAAGCGTGGACGAAAAGCTGGGCGCTTTCGCCATGGACCTAAGGTGCCTCACACGCTGCGGGTATCCAGACTTCGAGGACAAGGTGCTAGAGGAACTGGCGCTCCGCGCATTCCTTTGCGGACTCCGGCCGCCACGTCTTCGCGAGCACACCAGGCTGGCTGCACCACGTTCACTCACCGAGGCACTTTGCGAGGCGGAGTGGGCTGAGCTGATCCTGGAGGATCCTTATACTCATTTTCTCAGTACTGTGATGTTATATTACACAGTAAATGTTTTTAAATCTACAGTACCTTGCTTTTCAGGATGAGAGTCTTGATTCGGTTGTATTTTTTATTATGTGCTGTGCCTCACATAAATATGTAAGGTAAATTTAAGAAAAATTACTTAATTTTTTATTTGTTGGATTTGTAATAACTTGGTGTGAAATTCTTTAATTAGTTATATATAATTAGTTGAATGTAATTGACCCGTGAGCAGTTAAGTTAAAATATCATGTTATCTCAGTAAAAATGCACCTGTTCCTGGAAGAACCTAGAGTTTGACGTCACCTGACTTGTCTATCGGAGGCCTTCCACGAACCAACAGGCTGTGATTATTCAGAGAAGCAACCAAGACACCATGAGTTATAAATGTACTTTATTATGTGCAGAAGATATAAATCAGTGCATGCAGCTACAAGCGTATGTTTAACTAAAAGCTTTGTCCTGTTACACACAACATCAAGTTGCTTTAAGTAACATTTAGGTAGCAAAAAGCATTCTGCAAAGAAAAGCTACATCATAGAGAGACGTTTTAATTTGTCGTTTGAGTCTAGGCTGGGGTTTTACTTTTGATGACCTGCTTTACCCACTTCACCTCAGGGTCCACACATATGCGATAACCCATCTTTGTTGCAGAGCAAAGAAGATATGTGTCAGAGTAGAACTGTGATCATCTCAAATTAAATATTCAAACACTCCAAAAGAATTGTAAAATGAATTTAAAAATTGAAAAAGATTTGAAAACATACATGACTCCAGAAACTGGACAGTCGTCTCTCGTTACTTCGTAAGAAACAACTAACACTGCGGGGATTGGTCTTTTATGATATCCAAAACAGCATAATGATGCCCCATTTGCATCTGTGTCAAATCCAGAGGTGGGCAAAATACTCACATTCATTACTTAAGTGAAAGTACAGATACCACTGGTCAAATGTTACTCCTGTCATGCACACGAGTGCAGAGTGAAGATGTGCGTGTGTGAGATGAAAGGGTACGGACACAATTGCGTTAGATCACTGAGAGAGGCAGGTGTGAAAGCAAGTGTGAGATTTATTAAACATAAATGATCACTCGGCCACCAGGGCGATAAGGAAACAGAAACACTGGAAAAATCCGGAAATGAAACGCCACCGGTCAAAACACGGCGTGGATAAACTAAACATAAACTACCCTTGAAACGGAGCATATAAACCAACAGTCCAAGGCGGGAATGATCAGGCGCGATAATAAACAGTCCGATGGCAAACGAGCGGCTCGGAGCTGAGGAGAGCCGAGCTGCGGAGGAAGGCGAGGAGATGAAGCAGGTGAAGAGATGACAAAGGTGCAGGCTGAAACACGGGGTTGGAGAAGACGGGCGACAATCCACAGTCTACTGAAACACACAAAATGCCAAGCCCCACCCGGCGTGCTTGTGCGCCTTTTATCCGAGCTCTGATGAGCTCCGATGAGGCGCAGGTGTGTCTCGTCCGCTCGCAGCACGGCGCACGCTGAGAGCAGGCGAGTCGGCCGGCGCTCCGTGACAGTACCCCCCCCAGGGCGCTATCCCCGGAGCGCCCAACGGAGGTAGTATCTGGCGGCCCCAGGCCTGTGGGCTGCGGCTTCCCCATGGGAGTGGACCCGGGCAGCTTTGAGTCCCAGCGGCAGTGTAGGGCCAGGAACGCCCGTCACGGCCATATAGAGGGCAGGATCGGAGGCTGTGGGGGCTGCCTTGCCAGGCTTCGCGGCTGGAGAAGGCCGGGGTGTCAGCGCCGGGACCTGGAGAAGCTAGAGAGAGAGGGTGGAGAAGAGGCCCAAGAGAGAGGCCGAAGGAGGGCCCGAGAGCGAGAAGAGAGGAGAGCATGAAAGAGAGCTCGAGGGGGAGAGATGAGGCGAGCTCGAGAGGGAGGCTGAAGGAGGGCCCGAGAGCAAGAGGAGCGGAGAGAGTGAAGGAGCGCTCGAGGAAGAGAGATGAGGTGAGCTCAAGAGAAAGGCTGGAGGCGAGTTCGAGAGAAAGAGTGGTGAAGCTGAGGGCGAGCTCGAGAGGGGAGCTGAGGGCGAGCTCGGGAGAGAGGTTGAGAGGGAGCCTGAGACGGAACTCAGAGGAGAGGAGGAAGAGCCTGAGACGGAACTCAGAGGAGAGGAGGAGGAGCCTGAGACGGGACTCAGAGAGGAGGAGGAGCCTGAGACAGGACTCGGAGAGGAGGAGGAGCCTGAGACGGGATTCAGAGGAGTAGAGAAGGCTGAGACGGAACTCAGAGGAGAAGAGAAGGCTGAGACGGAACTCAGAGGAGAAGAGAAGGCTGAGATGGAACTCAGAGAAGCGAGCTCTGGAGCTGTGGCTTTCTCCCTGGCCGCCGGGAAGCGCTCTGGAGCTGTGGCTTTCTCCTTAGCCACCAGGAAGCACTCTGGAGCAGTGGCTTTCTTCTTAGCCACCGGGAAGCGCTCTGGAGCAGTGGCTTTCTCCTTGGCCGCCGAGAAGTGCTCTGGAGCGGTGGCTTTTCCCTTGGCCACCGGGAAGCGCTCTGGAGCAGTGGCTTTTTCTTTGCCCACCGGGAAGCGCTCTGGAGCGGTGGCTCCCGTTTGTGCTGCTAGAGGGGGCTCTGGAGCTGCAGCCTTGACTGTAGGCTTAGAAAGGAGCTCCAGAGCGCTGGCCTCTATTCTGGGCACGGGAGTGAGCTTAGAGGTGGCTGTCTCCATCTTCACCACTGGAGGCAGCTCGGGAACCTTGAGCTCAGACTTAGATTGGGGTCTCCATTTGGTGTCAGAGATGGCGTCGGAGACAGAGTCGCTGGTGGAATTACCAGGAGAGCTGGAGGAAGAGAAGGAATTAAAGATAGGGAAAGAGATGGAGGTCGAGATTGAATTAGCGATGGAGGAGAAGCTGGTGGAAGAACTGGAGAACGAGTTGGAGAATGAGATGGAGGAGATGGAAGAGGGACTGAGGCCAGAGGCGGAGGGAGAAGCGGAGGAGGAGACGGAGGAGAAGATGGGGTTGGGAAAAGAGGTTGATTTGGAGGGAAAGATGGATGGAAAGATAGAGTTAGATGGAGGAGATGACAGGGGAGGAGATTAGGTTGGGAAAGGAGGTTGATTTGATTGTAAAACTGCAGAGGAAAGAAGATATGTGTCAATGTCTAACTGTGATCATCTCAAATTAAATATTCAAACACTCCACATGAATTGTAAAGTGAATTAAAAAAAATGAAGAAGGTTTGAAAACATACATGACTCCAGGACCCGAACAGTCTGGTCTTGTATCTTCATAAGAGACAACTAACACTGCAGGGATTGGTTTCTTGTGAAACTCAAAACAGCATAATGATGCCCCACTTGCAGCTGTGTCAAAACATTCAATTATTGGCAATTAATTTCAAACCAAAGACTAAAGTGAAATAAAATTCCTGAGTCATTGTTAATGATATGCAAATATATCTGAAATTATTATAAATTTCTGGGTTCATAAATTTAAAGATTTCACACACAAACACACTTTCCCCAGACAGGTTTCTCACCTAAATCAGCAACAAATGATTTACCAATTAAGTCAAAGTGTTATAATGTGGAGATGATCATTCTTATATTATTATCTTCGTGTCTGGTGAATATGCATTCTTAAAATTATAACAAACCTTAGTAGATAAAACAGAATTGAATTTATGCATGCTAAATGAGTTGTCTATTTTTTCTTTAAAAAAAAAAAAAGAAGAAGCCAAAATCTTACTCTCTCCCATGGTGAAGGACTGAAGGCAGGAAACACCCAGCAGAACCAGCAGGAGAGAAACAGAGAACATGGCTGCTGATGAAGATGATGATGGTTTTGATGAGAAATCTATCACATAATGCAGATATCACCTCAGCACCGGGTTTATAAATCTGATCAGAGGAAGAGGAGGATGTAAAGGAGGGCAGGGTAAAGATGCTAAAGTTGCTCTTTTACTAAGAAAGAGCTGGAACCTGACTGTGGTTTTCCCCTAAAATGAGAAAGCAGTGTTTTTCAATTTGGAGAACTTGGACAATTTCACCTCACACACAACACACACAGATTAAATAAAGACAAATCAACTTAATTGGAGAACAGTAAACAGGGAATAAAAACTGATTAAACAACACAGGAGCAATTAGATTAATTAAATTGGGTTGATAGTATATCTTATATCTCTTTTATCCCTTATACCAAAGTACAGTCTTATATCTTATTTCCAGAGTTGGGAAGGTTACTTCAAAAATGTAGTCCGATAAAGTTACTAATTACGTGTTAAAAATGTAGACAATAACCTAATACAAGTACCACAAAATTAAAATACTTTAACTGATTACATGTCATTACTTTTGGATTGCCTCAGCTCCAAATATACATTGTGTCAGCATTTTCACTGGAAGGCAGAACCTGCACTGTACTGTGATGCTGTTCACCTTTTCTGCTTTAAAGACAAAAT
>JAOVYU010000051.1:975552-988890 GCA_025674565.1 Synodontis membranacea
AGGAAAAACTCCCCGAGACGACATGAGGAAAAAACCCTGAGAGCCTCACCTGTGTGACACCAGATCTCTCTATTATACTATAGAGTCAGAGTGCTAAATGTGCTAAAAGGAGCTCGAGTATGAGCATGAAAGTCATTATTGAAATGATTAGAGTTTTAACTTTACGTCTATCCTATCAGAGTGACGTTATCGACTGTTCAGTGACTGAGACTTGAGCGTAAAAACACATCCACAGCGATTTCATGGTGATCTTTAGGTTATCCATGTCAGCCATCCTCAGCAGCGATTATGCATAACCCGTTCATATACAACATAAAACATGAGGCCCATAGTGTGTACTGGTTATTTTATATAATAATTTTGTACCCTATTCTTGGAGGGTGCCAATACTTCTGGAGTAGACTGTATAAACAGAACTCCTGCAGTGACACTGGTGCAACATCAAAACGTTTTAGAAAAAAAAAATGGCAATTGTGTCCTTGCTCACAAAATACTACAGGAATTTGACTACAATAAAAACAAAAATTAAAGAAAAAATTTCAAAAATGTTACTCTAACTATAACAAACAATAAAACAAACAAATGAAGAAACAATCCATAGGCGCGTTTACTTTATGAAGTAAAGAAATTTGCATACTGTTTATCTACGGAAACTATGTATATAAACCGACAGACATAAAGTGATTAATTTTGTAACAAAAATAAATATAATATTTAAATACCTAAAGTTAGTGGATTATATCTTTTGAAATGTTTTTTTTTAAATTGCGGTTTAATTGTGCCATGCAGTGAGGTTAATTACCTCAAGCTACAACAAAAAAATAAAATAAAACTGAAAATACCCTGAAAGGACATACAACAACTGCGCTTACAATCAAGGAACATGCGCAAACATATGAGCACTAAATCTCTGCAGATTCTTCTAAAGAAAAATGATGTTTATTTAAATTCCAATGCAGATGTATATCTTAATATTGCTGCTATGACGAATAAAAAATAATTACTATTACACCATTATCCCAGAAGTGAGAGGATAAATAAATATCCAAATTATTATTATTATTATTATTATTATTATTATTATTATTATTATTATTATTATTATTACTGTTATTGTTGTTGTTGTTGTTAACAATGACAACAACGACAATGATGAAAAGAAGAAGAAGAAGAAGAAAAAGTAAGGAGACCAATTACATTATTGTATATCTGGTATATGATGAACTTAGATATCTAATCACTTTCCAATATATTTAATATGTAATAATAAAGGGAATATGGGTCACTTTAAAATAAACTTTATGCGAGATAATATTATCATTTCTCGGACTTACCGCAGCCACAGGAAAGAAAAAAACCCCCGAGCAGAACACAGAGAAGCTGCATGTTTGGAAGCCCAATAAACTCTGATATCACACAGCAATAACCTCTCATCTCTCTCTCTCTCTCTCTCTCTCTCTCTCTCTCTCTCTCACACACACACACACACACACACAAGGCATTTTACACCGTATAGACCAGTAATAGAGCAGATAATGTGCAAACACTTTCCCCCTTACACATGCTCAAATGCTGGGCCTCAAAGCTGACCACAAAACAGAGTGTCTTCTTAAACACTGACTATTGTTCCTGTTTGTCAGGCGCACCTACTGTAAGTGCACGCAGCTAAAATAACCCCAGATATTATTTTATTTTATGTGCAACAAAGAACAAAGTTTTTAACTCTACGGAGCCAGAAAGAAACAGGCGTGTGAGGTGCAGAGCTCTTTTTATTTTTTTTTACATTAGGGTACGAAATAAAAATACACAAAATAGTGCGCACTTTTCAGCAAACTTTTCAGTCTAAAGATAAAAGCATAAGTGCAGTTAATACCTCAATAACAAATTTCCTGTTCATTCTGGCCGAGAGTACCCAAGGACTAGAGGCAGAGAGACTGGAGGCGTGACGTCAGCAGTGGGTGAGAATGCCTGCCCTATCACAGGGGTGCTGAAAGACCTGTGGTGAGATCACTGGATGATCGAGGCCTATCTGGACATCTTAACAGTTCATTAATCACATTGACTTGATCCAGCACTGTAGTGACACTTGAACTGCAGTCAAATCATCTCAATCATCAATCAATCAATCAATCAATCAATAGTTTCCCACTGTGAGTCACTGAGCCCTTGTACAGCCCCTGTGTTGTACTTGTCATGAAGAAGGATAGCATCAGGTACAGGGTCACTAGTTTGCATTCCTATGAGCCTCAGTGGTACCCTGGTCATTTCCTGTTTTCAGTATATGAGCTACTGCATCGTTTCTGACCTTGCTTCTTTTTGAGGGTCTTGGTTTAAAGAACAGCAACACTTTCAAGAATCTGCTACAACCTATTAAAGACATTCATTCAGTTCCTCCCCTCCCTCGTTCAAGTCTTTTTCTTGCCCCGTTACTTCATCCACCACTTCCACTTGCCCTGTTTCTTCAGCCATCTCTTTCACTTCTCCTTCCTCAGCCGTTAATTCGTTCTCCATTCCCACTCCTCCTTCTTGTCCTATTGGTTTATCCCTCTCTTCTTCCTTTCTTTCTTGTCCCGGTTGTTCTTGTCCTTTTTCTTCGTTCTCGTCCTCCACGACTAAGTCTTGCTTTTCTGTTGTTTGTGGACCTTATAAACACAAACACAGCAGTGTATTCAGTATTTTGGCTCATGAATTGACACATCTGATTTAATGAGGTCTATAATCCGTTATATCGAATTAGTGCAAATGATAGAACTTTCACAGGATATATGTTGGTTTGTATGTCGTATTTATTTAAAAATGGAACGTTCTTGTTGAACAAACTTATGCAAAATCATCATTTTCTTTCACCCCAGTATAAATACACACTCTAATATCTACAGCAGCTGGTCTGACCATGTTTAACATGGGTACTTGGTGCCAAAGAGCTCCCCCCCCACTCACTCACTCACTCGTACCTACTCACCTATTCTCGGCCGTTTATTCTTTTCGTCTCTGCTAAGGAACCACACAGCCAGCAGTAAAGTGACGAATGGCACACATCGGATTGCAAAAATGATGGGTTCGTTCTTATTAACTTCTTCAGCAGCCCCTGATACTGAAAAAAAAAAAAAATAACCCAGAGCTTTACACACTAGATTTTAATTACAAAATTACTAGTAAATTATGAAATGCTGTTAGCAAGGTATGAAAAAAAACACCCAGTGCAAATGGCGTAATATGTGTGAATAGATTACAGTAATGAATACAGTACAGTGCACTGAACAGAGGGGCAAAGTGGAATGGAGGTAGTAAAATGGACTGCAAACACAGTGTGTAGGTTGGGAGATGGGGCATTAGTGGCGTTGTGAGAAGTTCCGGTAAGGTCCAACACTAGTTTTCATTTAATCAGCTATCAAATTCCAATACTGTTTCTAATTATATTATTATACTGTATGTGTTACCAGTTAATCTAAACAGTGACTTGGGTGAACTTGGAGATGCAGTCATGGATTTCTCACATATCTAAACATTTGATCTTTTGGGATTTTGGTTAAATAAAAGAATAATAAGGATCAATCAGACATTGAAAAGAAAAGAAACATAAGTAATATGGTGGCATGTGTACAACGCACCACTGACGGTGGACACAGTAACTCCAACACTATACTTCTGTAAACACTATTGTACCATATTAACACTAATATATATAATTAGTGTGTGTGTGTAAGCGTGTATGAAATATAATGCAGTATTTTACTTACATTCTCTGTTGGGTGCGGGAGTAGAAGCTGGCTTGGTAGTAGTTACAGGCTCTGGTTGAATCAATAGAAGATCATATTGATATTAGCAGATAATTAAACACTTACCCTTGCAAAATTATCATTACAGTAAGTTAACGGAGTTAGTCTAATGCTATAATACTGTAAATACTAATTATGGGTGGTAAAGCCCCCCATATTACTATTGCTCAAAATGGGTTTTTTGGGTGTGGTTTTGCAAAACCACGCAACCTGCTCTCACTCGTAGAGACCTTTGAGCCGCACGATTCGACATATGGCACATGTCGATGCAGCCTACGGTGGCTGAAAGAGGGCCAAAAAATGAGTTTCGGACCGCTGTAATTACTATTGGAAATTTTCGCCGGTCGCCTGAACACTTGGATCGTGTCAATGCGAACTTCGGTGACCGAGAGACAAATGAAAGACCCTATTTTTTTTGCCCGTTTATTATTATTCTTTCGGCATTCTCGGCAATTAATGCGGTTCGTACCGTAGCGTTCGGCCGGGCATTCTAAATATCTAGCGTGAGCACTTAATTGTGTGAGGTGTGCTATTACTTTTAGAAGGGATCTGTGTTACCGTGGCGACGTTATTCACGCTCAAACACACCCGAAGTCCCATAGGATTGTACTGGGGGTGCTATTACTTTCGCAATTGTGGATAAGGTTCCGCGCAATAGACTCCCATTCATTTCAGGCGAAAAGGGTCAAAACCACTCGAGATTCCAAACACTGTTTTTGATTTGTGGTTTTACATGTTAACATGCTCCGAATGAGGCGAGACTTTACAGGGTGGTCTGTCACATGACCACGTGACCTCTGGTGGTGTTAGCATTAGCATGTTAGGAGGCTAGCATGCTACTTAGCCAACATGCTCCAAATGAGGTGAAACTTGACATGTGGCCTCTGGTGGACTTAGCATTAGCCTGTTAGCATGCTAGCGTGCTTATATGCTAACGTGCTCCGATTGAGGTTAAATTTGCCATGACGCTCTGTGACCTCGACATGTGACCTCTGGTGGACTTAGCATTAGCCTGTTAGCACGCTAGCGTGCTTATATGCTAACGTGCTCCGATTGAGGTTAAACTTGCCATGGTGCTCTGTGACCTCGACACGTGGCCTCTGGTGGTGTTGGCGTTAGCGTGTTGGCACCGTGAACTACCCATCTCAAAATTTCTTCAGGAATTTTCCACACCGTTTCTAGTTGATTAATATTATTTCACTAAAGATACTGCTCTGCCATACTAATATCATACCTCTGTAGATAACCACTTTAGCATTATAGACACTACTCTGCTATGCTAACACTTTACCACCAAAATTTACTATGTTATTATACCTTTATAGATACTATTAAACTATTTATCTATGGATAGTCTACAGATATTAGTATAGTAACATTAACCCTCTATAGATACTATTCTGCTATACTAGCACATTACCACCATATTTACTACATTATCCTTTTATATATACTATTGCGCTAATATTATACCTCCATAGATACTACAACATTCAACTTTTTACTAGTATATTAACATTATACCTCTATACAGTAGGTGATGAGCAAATATAAAACAGTAAGCACCTCTCTGCTAGACAAATGATTTGTCCCTATAGACACAAATACAATAAAACTATAGCACTATCGATACCACTATGCCACGGTGGATAAAACTTACGCTTTGTACTGGGTGAGGCAGTAGAAACTGGTTTGATGGTAGAAACAGGATCTGGTCGAAATGACAGAAGATAGTATTAATATTAAGGAAACTAAACCCTTGTACTTCATTATTATTATACTAACACTACTGCAGTGACAATACACCAACGTGGCTATAGCTGTGCTAACAGTATAAGAGTCATATCTGAATATGATCAGAGTTTTCCTATAATCACTTCCTGTGCGGAGAACAGAGAATAATTAATTACTTCTGAGATACTTACCCAAGTAAGGCTGGTTCTACTGTTCTGCTGTTAATCTTATAACTTATATAACATCGTATGAGCTTCAGTATGTTTGATGAGCTGTAGTCGTATTTAATAATTTACATTAATGCTAAAGATAATTGTCCTTTTATGCCCTTATATTAAGAAAAGATTGTTAAGAAAATCTGCTGTAATGGTTTTTGATCTGATTTGTGTTAACAGACAGGATCAGGTTTTCATCTTATTTATTCAAGCCTTAGAAAGTGATACATTTTGGAGAAACACACGAACCGTTTTCCGTCTGATACGTGATGTTCGTCCCCGTTCCTTTTATCTTCAACAGCTGAGGTACGTCTTGTGTAACTTCACACCTATAAAAACCTGCATCGTTTTCATCAGCGTTTTTTATGACTAATGTTGAATTGCTTTCCCTGGGTTCAGTAGGAACGAGTTTGCCGGTTTGGTTAAATGTAACGGCGTGGTCGTCTTTAGTCCATTTCACTTTTACGCTGGTGATGCTGATGTTCCAGCTGCAGCTGATCTGAGCCTGTTCTCCTCTCCTCAGCACTAGTGCGGACGGAAACTGACTCACAAAAAAAGAATCAGTGGAACCTGCAAAGGGGGGGATACAAAGGATCAAAATCAGCTATGGAGAAATAAGGACAACTCTGAAACACAAAGGAATAAGACGAAATGAAATAAGGAGTCAGATGTAATGAGGTACATCAGATATATAAATAAATAATAATAATAATCGAGCAGGCAGAGACTAAGGCTGAATGAATGAACACTGTAAATCACTCACAACACATTTCTGTTAAAATGTATATTAATTCACTTATTTTGATTATGATTATTTCCATACGTATCATGATTTCTTTCTTGCGTATCATTCAAAGCTGGGTAAGACAGCCGAACTGAGATGTGCCATTTCAAAAACACTTCCTGACTCTTTGTTCATATGTGCAAGAAATATTTCTCTGGATTTCAGTAACATACAATATGTAATGTTTTTTTTTTAACTGACATAAAATAAAAAAAAAGTTTAAATGCTAGAAGACTATTAAATTATAAATATGAAAAATACAAAAATCAATGCTTAGATTAATGCTTAGATAAACATTTGGAACATTTGATTTAACATTTTAAGACAATGGGCAATGTACTTTGAGTTACAAACTGAGATCGTTGTGAGAGATGAGCCAAGGATATTTTTAAAATACATTTTCATCTATACATTTTTATAGTGCTGTACACAGTCAACGTAAAAAGTAGTTCAAATCTCGGATACGCAAGCATATCAATGTGCTGGAAAACTGCAGATTTTTATAAGATTAAAAAAGATCTGGATTTTAATAGGGTACTAGTGCAGGTACATACTGTATAGTAATGCCACTGCTATGACTATTAATAATTAAAAATTATTGTTGTGCCTCACTTTAGAAGTGAAGAAAAAGAAGACGAAGTAAATAAGTTACAAGTATGAAAACCAGAGACTTCCAGTGGCAGTCTAAGCCCTTGGACCCATAATTATGTTTTATTTACATTTTTCCATATGATTAATTATATTTAGATAATATTTAAGTTTAAAAAAACAAGGATCTGTGTAAACTGAACTGTATGTGAGATTATGTTATAAGTGTAATAGTTTGTTCTGGGACTTACCACAGGAACAGGAAACAAAAAGCCCCCAAAGAATAACACTGAGATGCTGCATCTTCGAAAGCCCATCACACACTGTTATCACTAAACCATATATCGTTTTTACCTCAGGCAGGTCAACACACACATGCACACGCATGCACACACACACGCATGCACGCATGCACACACACACACATGCAGGCACATGCATCATTTAAACACCTGTTTTAGAGACCAGTAATATAGAAGATATTATATGACACACTAAAAAACTGGGTCTCGGGGCTGACCACAAACCTGGGGGTCTAAATCAAGGCAAGGCTTTGTTCCAGTTTATTAAACACTTTGAACAGAAAATAAAACCTACCTTTTACTTTGTCTGGAATAAAGATTTGTTCAAATTGTACAGGAAGAAAAAAAAGAAGAAAAAAGAAGAGTTGCAGAGCTTTTTTTTTAGTCTTTACTTTTTTTTTCTTAAAAACCCCAAAAAAGCTGTTTTCACTACAGGCTGGTTCGTATAATATTAACAAAACAATATTTTGCTGCCGACTGGCACCACAGATCCATGTTATCTTGCTCTATCACTGGGAGATTGCGAGTTCGAATCCTGGTGATGCCATAGCCATCCATGGCCAGGAGCTCAACAGAAACTCTGCCTCCCGTGTACGTTACAGAGACGCTAGCCAATCATTTGGTGTCTTTTAGTGCATGCTTACAGATTAGTAGATAGTGCTGTCCTCCTAGTGTGTTACGCTGCCCCTAGTGCCGCATGTGCAATCAGTTCATAAAGATGCAGTCGGCTGGCTTGATGTGCCTCGGAGGAAGCACAGGATAGCCTTCATCCTCCCTGGTTGATGGTGTCGTGTTTTGGGGAGAGTCGTCTGATAGGTGGGAATATGATGCAACTAAAATTATGGAGAAAATTGGACAGGACAGGTCCAAAAATCCAACAATATTTCTTCTTCTTGCTATTTCTTGGTCACTCTGCCAGGTCAGTCTACTGATAGAAACAAAGAAGTCAGCTGCTGTCAATAACTGGGCTCATTCTGACACCTCCTTTCCTCTACAGCTGACAAGGCTGGGGAAGAAGAACAGGAGATGGCACAGACGACTTCACCTCAGGGGGAATGTTGACGAGAGATGGCAGGAAGTAAGGGGGGTGGTTTGGGCTGGAGAGTGGCTTGGGAAGATAGCGAGTGGCTGTGAGCTGAATGAGGCCTATCTGGACTGGCACTCACACTGACTGACACCGGTACAGGAGATCTGATTTCTGTTAGCTTCAGCATCATCCACTGGAGATGTTGGCAGAACCAAAGGTGATTGAGATGGCAACAGCACTGAGCCATCTAATGAATCATAAGGCTTGTGAAGAAGAAGAATGGAGGTTGGCCACCAGCTTCACAATGCCAACACCAAGCAGGACTCCTACCCAGCATCCTGCATTGACTGGAATGCAATTCCAAGTGGTTCATCTCCTGGACCTGGATCTCAAGCGGTGTTCACACTGGGAATGGGGCTGTAGCTTTTCATGGTCATGCCATTTGGGGTATGTAATGTACCAGCCAACTTATGAAGAAGAAGCTTTTATTTGTCGAATGTACATTACTGCAGAGTAAAATTTCTGTATATCCCAGCTTGTTAGGTACCTGGGGTCAGCCATGATACAATGCCTCACTGCAGGGGGCAGGATAGGGACCTTGCTCAAGGACCCAACTTTGGCAGCTTGTCAAAGCTGGGACTTGAATCCTAGACCTTCTCGTGAGGAACCCAGAGCCTTAACCATTTGAGCCTACATAATGAAGCAGGTGTTAGCTACAGGAATGCTGCACTGGAATGGCCTGCTCAGTGTCATGGAAGCATTCTCCTCTCAGATCATGGACCCAGATCAGGCATGGCATCCCAGAACCTCCAAGCTGCTCTCACTCCTAGACCAGTGTTAATGTTGCCTGAGCATGATAGCCCCCTCATTACCAACATGGACACAAGTAACAACAGAACAGTTGCACAGTGGGGAATAGATAGTTGACCCGGGAAGTGGTCGGGGCTGAAGCTATAGTACAACAGCACACAGTTTACCTGTGCTCAGACCTTATGTCCCCGACCTGTTTCATATAGTACAAAGAGCCAGAGAACAAATAATGTCCTATGTTTGAAGACTGGAGACCTGTTCTTAAGGCCTTATGGAGAGGAGCGCTGGTGTTACCGTGCACATTTAGCATTTAAGCAAGAACAGTAGGAGAAGTGCAGTAAGAGAAGTAGCAGCAGAGACCACACAGACCAACAGCTAGGTGCTAGGAACCTGTGAGACTCTCTGTCCAGGTTTGGGTCACTGTTGTTACTTAGTGTACTTAGATCGTTCTTATCTTTTCAGCACGAGTTACCAGTACATTATATGGTGTCAGTCCATCATCCTCACATACACATTATAAGTTTATGGCAAATTTCTAAACCCCCCCCCCCCTTCTCTCTCTGCTTCCTTTTCTCTTACATTGTTTTCTTTTTCTTCCACTTGCTTCTCTTTTTTTCTGCAGCTCCTTCCTTTCTTCTTGATTCTCTTTTGTCCTCTCACTTTCTTTCTTTCTTTCTTTCTTTCTTTCTTTCTTTCTTTCTTTCTTTCTTTCTTTCTAACCCCCAGTTACTTTAACAATGAATGTTTCAGCCATCTTTCAGAAGACGTTTCCTGAATGGTATATACACTATACACTAATCTTTTCCCCCTCTTCTTTCACCTTCAGTTCCTTGCAAGTGCAGCGTTTCCTTTGCTAAATGCTGACTAAGTTTCATTTTCAACCACAGCCACCTTAACCCTGTAGGCGTCAAGGTGGCATCAAATCTGTAAAATGTTTGTCCATTAACAAAGGAAAGTGTTTGTGTGTATTTCAGAATGAAATGAGTCTGTTTACTGCACGACGAATCACTGTGAGGGAATAATCTTTAATCCTACAGAGTTCATGGCATCATTTACATCCTGAGAATGAAAAAAGTGTTTTAATTAGCTCAGTCACAAGAGGCCGTTAAAGTGCCTTTTACTCACTGATCCATCTCTTATCTGCTGTATTAAATAAGTCAGTGTTATTATATGTGTAATATAGTATTGTTAATATTATCAAATTCTGATTTTATACTATTAGATAAATAAAGTATAAAATTTATTATGCAATTTTTTAAACAATTTATCAGCAAATAATGTCATAGAACATCCACAAGAGCTCTTTGTTTTTTTTTTTTGCCTCTCTGGAAATTAATAATACACAGTTTGTCTGCAAAGCAAAAACGCTGTTCCAAAGTGCTGACACTGGAGACTCCTTTCATTAATGCTGAATAATCGTCTTCTTACTGAGTAACAATTTGACAATTAAAAAACAAAAATATTTACAATGAGTGTCGGATGAACACGCCCCCCTGAGTGACATGTTACTATAGCGACGATAATGTACTGTCAGAGCTGCTGTTATAGAAAATTAACCAACGCTTTCCTGACCAATCAGAATCCAGAATTCAACAAGGTCGTGGTTTATAGTCTATTACTACAGAATAGCCTCGGTATTAGAGCAATAAATACAGTAGGCTATATACTGTAGTCTTTTATTATTTATCTTATTAGAAGAATTTTTATTTTTATTTTCTTAAGACAAACAGTGAAATATACAGACAATATGATTTCATAATTCCAGTCTCAGGCACAAATGTTAAAGTAAACACACACACACACACACACAGAGAGAGAGAAAGAGAGAGAGAGAGAGAGAGAGAGAGATGAGGTATTCCACTTTCGTCTCCCTGTAAAGCATCTAAAGTGACTCTGGACCGCATAGGTTGGTTTGGCCGCGTGCCATGCGGTCTTTCGTTTCCATGGTTACGCGCAGAGCCCTTTGCGCGCTAATCTGGAGATCTCGCGAGAGTTCGGAGCTCCTGCTCTGCTCTGCTCTGCGCTGCTCTGCGCTCCACGGAGACATCAGCCGGCTCCAGCTCTGCCGCACCGCACCGCTTACTGACCACAGCCGAGCTTATAAATAAAATTATATATCTATATCTATTCAATAAGAACATTTAATAAGGAAGAAGAAGAAGGAAATATATCAATAATAATAAACCCCACCATGATGTCACTGGATCTGAACCTGCAGGTGTTAACGCAGGAGCTGTCGGTGTATCTGGAGAACCAGGTTCGGGTCGGTGGATTCCTCGGCTCCGGGGTCGGGTTGGCGCTCGCGCTCGGATTCGGCGCCGCCTACGCCTGCTACTACTGGACATCTGTAGCCAAGGTAACACCCGGGGTAACCCTCAGGGGGGATCAGGGGTGATCAGGGTGACACTCATGCGCCAAGGTCAGAGCACTCCAGGCGGCACGCGGGGCTCGTCTTAACGGGACATACCGGCGCCGCGCGCGCGCCACTGCGCGTCAATGATGCAGGAGATCCTGCAGGCCTGCACACACACACACACACACACGCACACAGACAGACACAACACACACACAACACACACACACACAGAACACACACACACCGGCAGTGAGGGCTCACACAAATACTCACGCACAATTTTATTATTATTATTATTATTATTATTATTATTATTATTATTATTATTGACCCGCCCGGGGTGTAACTCCCGCCTCTCGCCCGAAGTTAGCTGGATATTGGCGCCGGCTCCCCCCGCGACCCTGAATAGGATTAAGCGGAAGAGAATGGATGGATGGATTATTATTATTATTATTATTATTATTATTATTATTATTATTATTATTATTATTATTGTTGTTGTTGTTGTTTTTGTTGTTGTTATTGTTGTTGCACTGCAGTTGAAGGTGATCATTATGATCATATGAAGCACTATTCTATCCTCAGTATTCTCATCACTTTCTAATAAATCTGATTAAAAAAATCTGATCACTTAGTAACAAGCAGCTCATTGGCTGTCTGCTCTGCTCCCCCTGTCACTGTCACTGTGTCATTTTACATAATAATGATGATGATGATGATGATGATGAATCAGGTGGCGCTGTGGTGCAGTGGTTAGCATCAAGAAGGTTCAGTGTTCGATCCTGAGGTTCCAGGGTTCTCCTCGTTACCTCCATGGGTTCTCACCGGGTGCTCCGGTTTCATCCCAAAGTCCAAATACATGCAGATTTGGATAACTGTCTAATGCGAGTGTGAATGTTGTTCATCTCTGTGTTAGCCCTGTGATCGATTAGCGTCCTGTCCAGGGTGAACCCCGCCTCTCACCTGAAGTCAGCTGGGATTGGCTCCAGCTTCCCCATGACCCTGACGGATAAACAGGATAGATAATGGAGGAATGGATGAATGGTACTCTTAAATCATGACCACGTAAGCCAGCATAAGGATGTGTTTTTGACTGAGACTACTCAGCACTTGTCTCTGGAAATGTCTCTGGATAAATCATCTGCTAAATGCAGTAAATGTAAAGTAAGAACTTCAGCCCTCAGCTTCATATTCCGATTGTCTCGCACCTTCGTCCAACATTTTCTCGTCTTTCATTTGGTCTAACTCTTCTTGGCTTCTCATAGAGCTCCAATTCACCTTTTCCAAACAGTGAACCAGTTCCTGAGAGCAAACTGCTAATAGCTTAAACTTTGCAAATTTGGTCTCTTTCTTGCGTTTAGTTTTTTTCCACTATTGAATAAGAACAGAAGGCAATGATGAATATGACTCTGATTAATAAACCACCTATAACACCTGCTTTTACTGGGAGTTTTGATAAATAATTAGTTATTTATTCGGCCACAAACTTATGCACCACCACAATAATTTTACAAATGAAGTTTGTGGTGAAGCAGCTTTGTCAGACACACCCATGATCATATTTACTTCCTGTCCCCCTCCCCCCTCCCCCAATCTACAATCTCTCAGCATTTCCTTTATATAAAGCTCTTCCAGGTCACTATATAATCCTTAGACCATTACATGAGTGTGTGTGTGTGTGTGTGTGTGTGTGTGTGTGTGTGTTACTGTCACCACTGCCAAGATGATTTTCCTCTAACAGCA
>JAOVYU010000051.1:1221984-1234031 GCA_025674565.1 Synodontis membranacea
CTGTATTATAATTCCTGTAGTATAAGAGGAAAAAACATTCAGAACATGCTACTATAGGAAAATAATCAATGACAGGGTGGAGTGGTAAATCCATGCCATCACACCACACCATTATTGATTAGTTTCCTATAACAGCATGAGACGGAGTGTATTATTACTATTATATATACAGTATTAATATTTTGCTGCAAAGTCTATTACAATGCCATGAGTCACAATGTAATAAGACTTTTTTATATTTTCTCTGACCCTGAAATTACAGGAAGGAGTTTTTTTCTTTTTTTAATTTTGGACTTGTCATGTGACTCTGATAAGCCTATACATTTAGTTTAAAAAAAAATCATGACATTCTAATTAATGCATTAAAAAAAAACATGAAGATGAAGGAGCTCAATTTTTTTTTCCATCATCACCATTTTACTGTACTGATGATATCAACGTTAAATTACAGCAATGAAAGCTGAATTCGACCTCTAATGGTCATGTGTGAATTTGTTCTATTCATGGTGATGATGAAAGTGCTGATGTGAAATGAAACTGGCTGAATAATGGAGGAAGTAATAAAGTGCCCTTATTTGTTCTCACTGCAGGACATTTCCTGCACCTCATCACCACGATTTGATTCACTCTTCCGGACAGATTTGCACAAATGTGCTATTTTTAAGGATGTCGTGTGGCAGAGAACAATCTTTGTAGAGACACCAGCACTTTGCGGCCTGAGACGCCTCTGGGCTTGTACATCTGCTCCATTTACAGTAGTTCTCAGAGTGAACACAACCCTTCTTGGCCAAATATAATGCAAAAACGTCATGTAACACTGATGGCTTACAGAGGAATTTTTTTAAAGGTACATCACATCTACATTTCCATAGGCAGATAAGGAGAACATTCCAACGACAAGGAAGTTTAAAACTTAGTACCGGATTTTCCGGGAATGCTCCCATTCGCTTAAAACAAATCATAACTGTGGTTTCATCTTATCCTGTCACATATCATATGACCTCTGTTAATTGTTAAATGTATATAATGACATTGCAAGAAAAATAAAGCTTGGGTGGAAGTAGCAGAGATAGTTGGTGCTTTAGGTGAGTGCATATCGGTAGTACGGTTAGCTTTCTTTGCTTAAGCAGAGAACGTAGCAGTGAATTTTTGGATTTGTGTTAAACTAGTATGCTTTAGAAGCTGGTTATCGAAATATATAAAACTGGAAATAAATAAAACTGGAAAGCAGGGATAGAAAGTATGAGTATCTGTACAGGAACTTAAAACCTTACTTAATTAGGAGTAAGGAGCCACAACTCTGCTCAAGTAAATATTAAAACGTATCTACTGTACTTGTACATTTAAGCACCCTTACAATAACTCATATATTCAATAGTAAAAGAAAATTTTGACCTTCAGGTGCCTGCAACGTTCTTCCAAGTACTCACATTTACACTCCATTGCTTCTTCTGTGCTGAGCATCATCCTCCATTTTTTTTCAAAATTTGGGTTCTCCAACTTGTTATCCAGCACCAGCAAGCACTGATTCCTCTTCTTCTTCCTTGTCTTCCTTTCTTCTTTTTCATACTTCCAGTGCTTCCTTCTCGATTCACACTGCCACTTCTAAAAACCATGAAACTTGAAAGGTTCTCTCTGAAGTTTGTCCGTTCTGGGCTACTGTAACGGCGCAACATGGATGGTGGCTCCGTAGAGGTGGACCTGCTATCTATGTAGATATAAAGGGCTTATTGTAAGCTTATGAAAAACCCAATGATTCAGAATTACAGGTAATTATTTACTAATGAAAACATACTTATGAATATTATATTCCATTTCTGCTAATAGATGCCCTAAATCCTACATAGTGGACGTTTAATGTGTACTTAAAGGTCAAAAGTAAAAGATAGACAAACAGATAAACGACTATTATTATTATTATTGTTATAATTATTATTACTACTTTTATTATTATTCATAGTAATTTCAGTATTTTCTATCTATTCTATCCATGGCCACACTCTCAACACACCACGTGCAGAATGTCATTTGTTAGTGTGAACGCAGGGGGAGACTGTATAATGAACAAATCCCAAGAAAAACCAACACACCAAAGTCCAGCATCAGAGCAGCCTGTCACTGTGAGACCACCACACCGTCCCAGCATGCCCTGTCAAGCTCGTGTCCTGTCGCCAGAGACCCCTGACCGGTCGTGTGACACAAACAGCCCAAGGCCAATTAGACCTCACATGTATTCCTAGAACCCGAGTGCCAGACAAAACACAACACAATTACACAGAGGCCATGTCATTAACCTGAGGCTCAGCGCAGATGATTAAAATGATGGGACAGATGTGACGAAAGCCTCAGGAACAAACTGTAAAGTCTCCTACGTTGCTCGCTCATTATCAATGATTAATCAACCGTTAAAAAGAAACACTGAACCTGAATCTTGACACAAATTATGTAAATTTACACCACAGCGCTGCTGAATACTCAAATCAAACGGTTGATTAATTTTCTGTAACAGCAGCTCGGACAGTGGTTTCGTTGCCCTGTTTCTCAATAACATGACAATCTGCGGGTTTTTCTTATTGGCCTATTAAGTGCTTTACTGATACCAGGAAATAACTGTTGATTGAGCACCGCCGAAGTTGTGGGCCAGCATCAAGCACATGGCCGGAGGACGGGCAATCTAACTCGAGATGGTAGGAGACAGATGATTCTTCACCCTCTATGAGACGCCGGGGGAAGAAAAAAAAAAAGAGCTGCGTGCAGGCTCTGAAGTGAATATGCTCTCGTCTATTGTTGTAACCAAGATGCTCCCTTTTGTCTCTGCCTCTAGACAGCCCTGTAGAAACTTCCAGCACTGCTGACTGAATGAATCCCCCAGACAGACCTACCATGCTCCAGCCGGCCGGACACACAGCACTGCATCACTCCGCTGCACCCACGGCACCTCCTCCAAGAGAAGAATCTCTGTACAGTACAAATGCAATGCACATATGTATACCAGATACGTACAGGAATAGTGCCTTTCTACCAATTAAAATTGCTAGGTTTTTTGATATAGTAGTATCTTAAAGTATTGACTTTTAACATTTTAATTGCTGGTATGATGTGACGCCCCACTCACAAATATGATGTAAATAAAACCTGAAATATATACATCATAGCCACGTTGTAATTTTTTTTTCTTTTTGTGTCATAAGTGGGACTCAGTAATTTAAAGCCAACCCCCCCCACAAAAAAAAACAGATATTGAGGATATCAGAAGTGAGCTGTAAGCATAGGCAATGAGTGCTTGGTCAGCTTATCCTTCAAACCATGTGCACGTTTCCTTTATAGTGTGCATTAACAGTCACGCTGGCATTATTTTATTCATATGACTCAAAATAGCTAATTAAAAGTGTGATGAAGTCCCCTACATCATGTACACAGTTTATGATTGCATGACCTCGATTTAGTATCTCGTAGCTTGATCGATGTGCTCATGCGTAACTGCCAGAGCATGAATAAAGCAAAAATGCAAAATAATACTCTGAGCTGGATCCAGTGCTATTTTAAACAAAGAGTGTGGGATCTATTTTGCAAATTTAAATTGAGCATAATGAACTCTGAATATGAGGAACGTTCCACATACAAATTGGTTATATTGACATAACTATAGGTCACTAACATGGCCACTATTTTGCAGGTCAGCCCCTCACTTCAAAACCTCCACCAGGAACCGTGGAAAGAAAACGAATAAACGTTTTGCATTTTGTTTTCATTCAGACATTTACTCTTTATAAAATCACTCGCCGTCTGCAGGTCAGATTTATTACAGACTCTTTATTTCAGACTTTACTGATCAGACTCTCAGTTGCCTCGGATGTTTATAAAGTCCAATAATCGGGTGCGAATTATACTGGTGAATAAGAAAAATATATATATATACACCAGGTTTCCAGTTTGTTAGGTATTAATTTTTCACATCTAATTAACTGGAGACTCATAAAGTTTCTAATAAAGTCTAACGTCAGAGTGTACAAACATGAAGCTTCTCCAAGACCCTTCCGCACGGAGTTTTGTTTACACCAAGACTGATTTGATGCCTAGTTTATCATCTTGCATGTCTGTTCTCTTGAAGCAAGCCTTCAGGGGCAAAAGTCTGCAACTGAGGTGTCACATTACAGACTGAAACCTTTTATCAATTCCCTCTTCTGAGTAAAAGCCTGTATTTATCATTCTGACGCACATGTATATGCACACACACACACACACACACACACACACACACACACACACACACACACACACAGACATGCAGGCTTTTACCTGATTCATTCCTCAGAAGCCACACTGGATGCCCCAGAACCAGCCTTCATCTCTTTGTTGATATCCAACCAGGCGACGTGATGGTTTGTTTATATTCACCCTGTTTCACAGATCTTCGAAAACTCACTGAATTTTTTCCCCAGATGGAAAATTGGATAATCAAAGCTGCTCAGAGCATCTGAACTAATTAAACGGGAAGAACCTGGCGTTAGTCAGTTTGACTGAGACGAGAGATAAATGCATGAGCTGAAATCAATACATTATAAATACACAATATATGACAAATTGTCACTTTTCCTACGTTTATCACACACACACACGTGTCACGTCAAACACATGTTAAGTTGCATGTCATCATGCTATGCCCTAAACCTGCACACGAATCCCACGTGACGTGAAAAAAAAAATTATGCAAAAATCAGACGTGAAAATCTAATACGTCAATATCAGAGTGAAAAAAGCCCTGAAGAATTAAGAATGTAAAAAAAAAATTAAAAAAATAATAATAATTGTCCGCTATGTGTGAAAAACTTACATGTGAAACAACATGTCTGTAAACTGCACATGAAAAAGTTTAATATAAATTTCATTTGACTTTTGTAGATTCAAGAAAACAACATATTGTGGTGCACAAAGTGTACACTGTAACCATAGCAACACTCTTAGCAACCCTAGCTGAGAATATTAAAGTTTAATCTTAAAATTATTAACCATTTTTAAATATCTTTTGGAGCCGTAGAACTATTGCTGAAATATTCCCTGATGGAACCCATTAGCCCCAGGCTACGCTTCCCAGACCCCACTTTGAGCACCCACCTCAAGAAAAAAAATGTCGTGGTTAAAATTAGTT
The DNA here is from genome assembly GCA_025674565.1 of Synodontis membranacea. Lineage (NCBI taxonomy): Eukaryota > Metazoa > Chordata > Actinopteri > Siluriformes > Mochokidae > Synodontis > Synodontis membranacea. Next base: position 1,227,134 of record JAOVYU010000051.1, read on the forward strand.
CTTTTTCTTTCATTAGTCTTCCGGATCTTATTTTGAAAAGCGGTTGTTTCCGCCCTCTCCTCACTCATGCCGCACCTGACTCTGGCACGCCATATCACGCATCAGAGACACAAATTAACCCTTTAAAAAAATTAGACAAAAACAAAATTCACTGGAGAGCTTTTAATGAGCAAATGATGGGACAGCAGAAGGGTCACAGACTGGCAGGAAAAAAGAAAGCTGCATTTAAAAGAAAATACCAAGATTCCTACCCAAGATTCCTACCCAAGATTCCTACCCAAGTTATGGGTTCATCGCAACAGGTGATACACAAGCTCCACACCCTCTATGCATAATTTGTGGTGTTATTTTGTTATTGGAACCCCCGCGCCTCTACCCGGCACACGGAAAAATTTTCATTCATGAAAAAGGTCCCTGGTAAAAAAAAAGGTTGGGGACCGCTGATCTAGAGCACCTGGATTATTCTGCACCTGAGAGTTCTGCAGATGAAATAAAGATCAGAAAAAAAGAATCTAATGTTATTTTTAGATACACTGCAACAAAATATCAAAAAATGTCATGCAATATGACATGTTATTATCTGAATGTCTTCTAACATACAATTTATAACTTTAAACTTTGGGCCACACCTCCTACTGGATCCTAATGCTCCCTCCCTCCTAGCGTTTGTCCCGTCTTTTACGGGGTCGGCTTACATGTTTGATTTGGCAAAGTTCCTTCCTGATGCAACCCTCCCCATTTATCCAGGCACGCAGGAATACACCAAAGAGTGTGCACCCCCTTGTGGCTGGGTCTTTGTATAGCACCCGGTATTCTCTGGATGTCTCAAATCCAAGTACTAACCAGGCCCGCCCCTGCATAGCGTCCGAGAACAGGCGAGATTGGGCACCCCCAGGGCAGCATAGCTGCACACTGGATCCTAATGCTCCATCTCCCTAAAATCAGTTTGGTCGATTAGTGATGCCACTTTACCCATAGCTTCAGGTGAGATCATATAAAAAAAAGAGAAAACACTTTCATTCAAGGCTTTCTCTAACACTAGTAGTCTAATTGGTGTGTGTGTGTGTGTTTGTTTTGGTGGCTTCTTACTGAATCAATTTCTATCCATTTAAAGTGTAAAATTAAGTTTGATACTTTCAGATTGTTGTGGCGTTCCAAAATGAAAACTTACGCAATTAAGTTCTTCCCCTAAAATCACTGTATATATTTTACTTCAATGCTCATCCAAGAAACAGACTTTTTTTTTTTTAATTCAACCAAAATACATGGCCAACATGCCAGGAGTATCACAGTAAAAAAAAACCTGTTAAATGTGTTTTTGTTGGTTGCATGCCACGAAAGCAATTTGTGAGACAGATTTACTCGGTAAACATGTCTAGCTTTCAGACATTGCTTAATACTGAGATTAGATGGTCATATCTGGAGCCTACAGGTTGGTAAAGTATTAAAGCGAGCAACAACAACAACAAAAAAAAGTCAAATGTGTTTTTATGTGGACAAATTGAGTGTGTTCCAGGACCTAAGACAGATGAATTTCTCTCCATCATAGAAACAAATCTGTTTTGGTTCCAAGCTACTCATAAGAGAGAGAGAGAGAGAGAGAGAGAGAGAAGTCCAATGTACATCCCACAAATCAACACCCAATTCTTTCATTCATTAAGCTTCCCTCTTTCAAGTTACACTGATCTACATCCACGCCATCACTCGAGGATTAGCTCACTTCCTTCTGACAATCTTTCAACTCTTTAGAACTACAAAGCACTTCATGTTTCATTTTTAATGAAGATGAAAAATATAAATAAATAAATCTTTAAATTTCCCCTTTGTACGCCTGAAATTTGACAGGCTTTTCTCTTAGAAAAGATTCAGAGCTGCACTGAAATCAAATTTGTTCGGCTTGTAAAGTTCAGTTCAGACTAATGATCGCACATTTAAAACGCTACTTTACGTGTCATTTCTAACAGCTACTTTAATGCTGAAGCATGATGTGATCATATGATCATGCTTTATTCACAACACGGCACACGAGACCAGAGTAGAGAAGAAATGCTGGCACAGTTTGAAAACATTTTTGTTTCATGATAGCCCCTGATAGCAGCGGCACTGCTATTCACGCTGTGACATATACGGCACGTACTGTAGCAGCAGTCGAAGATTTGTTTTTTTATTTCCAACACGAGAGTGCATCTGTATAGAAAATCATGGACGTGTATCCAGATCAGACTCAAATTATCAGCGCCGAGTTCGGATAAAGACAGCAGGTAATTCAGCCTGTAATTGTCTCCGAGAAGGACGCAGAAAAACACTGACAGGGCCAATCAGGACCGAAATAACAATCGTTCCCCTGTAAATGTAGGTAATTATCCCAGAACCCTGTGTAAATTTAATCCCGAGCTCATGACAACTTTTCAACTATGGTTTTTGTCACTTTTATCTTTTATGTGGAGACTGCTGCGGCACTGGTGAAGTGCAAACTACAGCTGCATTCAGACTAGCGAGAGACACCGAGACAGACAGCCATTGTTTTTCTGATTTTGGATTTTTCCACCAGTTTTCCCCAATGTTCAGTCAGAATGCACCCCCCTTCCCCCCCAAAGTGAACACCAGACACAATTTGGGATGAAATCGAGATACAACAGGGATAGAGAGAGAGAGAGAGAGAGAGAGAGAGAGAGAGAGAGAGAGAGAGAGAAGGGGAGTACCACACCTCCCTTCCGGAGGCCAATTTTAATCTTTCAGACTCGCGGCCACAGATGGCTGTGACATTGCTGGGATCTGAGGTTGTAATCTCCGGACAATATGGCAAATGCTGCATCACTTGTTGCATCACTCACAGCTGCAATTTCAGTTATAGTTACAAGAGGAAAGCAACAGCAGGACAAAGTGGCGGCATTTGCGACTGTCAATAAAAATCTCGTTTATGCAAATTAGGTAAAATGTGAAAAAAATTAAATGAAATATGTTTCGAAATCGATATTTAGTGGAATAACCATGACATTTAAGCACAGCTTTCATGTGTCTTTTGGGTGACTTTATGCCACTCCACAAAATCAGTTTAGCTCCACCATCCTCTTGAACCCACTTGGGTTCAGGTCATGAATAATGATCCCATGAACCATGATAATGTCTTGTGGTCCTTGCAGTCAATATCTTCACCTAGATTGACCTGGCTGTGTGGCATGGAGCATTGTTCTGCTTGAAAACCCAATCGTCAGCGTTAGGGAGCATTGTCAGAGCAGAAGGAAGCAAGTTTTTTTCATTATAACCTTGTACAACTGCTTGATTCATGCATCCTTCACAAACAATGATCTGCTCCATTCCAGCCTTGCTGAAGACCCCCCGGATCACTGATCCTCTACCAAATTACACAGCGTGTGTGAGACATTGTGGCCTGTAGGCCTCTCCAGGGCCTCTGACTAATAGTTAGACGATGGGAAAAGCTGATAATTGGGCTCATCAGAGAAGATGATCTTACCCCAGTCCTCTGTTGTCTAATCCTTATGGTCTTTAGCAAACCTCAGCCTGGCTCTTCATTGCTTCTCATTAATGAAGGGCTTTTTTCCCCCTCCGGGAAGGGTCTGTTTCAAACAGTCTTTGCTGTGCACTTAACTCCAGCTGCCATTTGCCATTCTTTTTGTAGGTCTCTTGATGTCATCATGAGTGACATTTGAAGGAGTTGATGATCATCTCCGTCAGTGGAGACTCAGTTTGCCCTCTGTCAGTCTGTAACTTTGTTGTTGTCCCCAAAGTCTGCTGCTTGACCTTGTTCTTATGAACTGCCAACTTTAAAATTTTGAAGATGGAAGCAACCTGACACTCACTGTATCCCTCTGCCAGTAAAGCCAGAATTGAACACTTCCTTTTCTCACTCAAAACTGTTTTGGCGTGATGAACAGATATTTTTCTATTCCAATTAAATTTAAGGAACTACTGATACTGGTCCTATTGCAAGAGGATAGTGATTTTATACTTTTTCACTGTAAATAAAATTTGGTTCGGGTGATCACCTAATCTGTTCCTCAATAAAGTAAAATGAGGTGTGCTGGTGTGGGAATTCCACCACATACACTGTAAAGAAATGGCTGCCATACATACAGATGCTGATTTAAGAAACAATATATACTCATGCATAAAAACCATGGCTTCACTTTATCCTGTCATATACACCATGTAGTTAAATGTGATATTAATAAGCTAATGAACTGCACATGTTGCTGATTGATACCGAATCACTGTGAGGAAGTCTCAAGTTGTTTTTAAAGTTATGTTAATGATCACTTGGTTTTAATGCTTTCGTGAAAGGCTCACACTCACTCCTGCCAAAGCCAACCAGAGTTGTGTTTCCATGGTAACAGTCAAAGACCCTATCCAGGGTGTGTTTGCATGTTATGCAGAATCTTTCCTGGTACAGAGTCTGGACCCACTGTGACACTGAGCAGCTCGGTGCAAAAGCTCCAGGCTTCTGTCAAACAAAAACGGTTAAGTAGGTAAGGAAATAAAACCACTTGGTGGCATGCAGTTAGAGTTAACTCATCAGTGATTGAAGGGCGTGATTAAGAGGAGCTACTCTTAAAAGCCTGTTGTTGATTATTTTCCTAGAACAGCATCCTGAAATGTTTCCTCCTCTTACACCGCAGCAGTTGGCCAACAATTTCAGGCTTCATTCATGAATGAATGACATTCTTTTTGATCTATTTATGGTTATGCTGAATGTTGTGAAACATCCAGGAAGCAAGACAGTTCCTGTCATCACTTAAGTTATAGCAGCTATAAACTAAAAACAGTTGTTACCTGGTGATGAGGGAAAGCTTGCAAGAAAGCTTGATTTTTACAGGTTTACCTCTGACTGTTACACGGCAATGACACTGGAGACTCTGGAGATCTAACAGCAACTTAGATCATACTGAATGTACCGCCAACACCTCTGATCTAATGCTAGGACTATTAAATGTTAGATCTCTTACTTATCTAAAGCACTTATACAGTAGTTAATTAAGTTATTACTTATACATTGAATAATGTTAGTCCTCCTGGGTAGTTATATGCACCAGCCTCATCTAACTGGCAGAGGAGGAGGCTTTGCAGTAATTTATAATCTAGGCATTATTACAGTATACGCACCTTAGTAGCAGTTGACCCTGCTCTGTGACTTTATGTGGTCTTCCGCCTCGTGGCTGAGTTGCTGTTGTTCCTAAATGCTTCCACGTGCCAGTAATACCACTTACAGTTGACCGTAGAACCATCACGAACCATCTTATTACAAAGGTCCTATCACAGTCACTGCATTCTTCAGAACGAGCCATTTTGTTTCACAAAAGTTTGTTCTTGTGTACAGTGGATGCTTACAGTACTAACTTCTACTCAATTCTGACAAGACAGAAGTTCTAGTACTAGAACCACATGCAGCTAGACGTAAGCTGTCTGATTACATAGTAACTCCTGAAGGCCTTTCTGTTTCACCATGTGTAAAAGTAAAAGACCGTGTCACTCCAGTCACTCACTTGAAGCTTATGTACATATGATTACTCGGACAGCTTTGTTTCACCTCAGAAATATTGTATTTCTTATATTATAAGGTAAGAAACATGTTGTCATGCTTTTGTTAACTTTAGGTTTGATTATTGTAATGACCAACAGTCTGGATGTTCTAGTGTCAGTCCTTACAGCAGCGTGAGTCCTTACTATAACAAGAAGATCTGAGCACATCACTCCTATTTTATCAACACTTTATGGCTCCCAATCAAATTTCACACTGATTATAAAGTACTACTGTTAACCTTTAAAGCACTGAATGGTCTCGCGCCACAGTACCTGAGAGATCATCTGGTATTTTATGATCCGCCATGCTTACATAGTTCGACATGTGCAGGCTATTTGTTGGTACCTAGTAGTGTGAAGGCTATAGCAGCTCTTATAAAGCCCCACTGCTATTGAACAGCCTTCCAATTAGCATTCAGGACTCAGACACAGTCTCATCTTTATGTCTAACCTGAAAACGTATTTGTTTAGTCAAGGCTTCTTTTTATTAGTTAAAAGAGCAGATCTGGAGAGCTCTTGGGAATAGAGCATTTTGGTAAACTGGGATGTTTGAATGCTGTTGCCCCCCACTCTCATGCGTTAGTTTGTTGACTGTAGAGTGGCTGGCTGCTTTATGTCCCAGGGTGCCCTTATATCTGTGTTACCATCTGGCTCTCCCTTTTAGTTACGCCATCATAGCTAGTCTTGCTGGAGTTCTTGCTTGCACTCTGCACAAAATATACACTGGTCTTAACCAGTATGTGAAAATGAGCATACCCATCAATCTCTTTCCCTCTTGGTCTGTCTGTCTGTCTGTCGATTTGCACTTGCTACCTCTTAGATATCAGTGATCATGACCCCTTCTACTTTCTGGACCTGCCTGATCCATCTTGACATCCTACATCTGGTTGGAGCCATCATCATTTGGAAACCACTCGCTCCTGTTGTGAATGGCTCCATCAGTGAATCAGTTGATAACTTTAACAACAACAACAACAAAAAGACGCTATCATCACCACATGCTTGCTCATTAGGGATATATATTTATGGGTAAATTTATAACTTCAAGTTATAACTATGTTTATAAATGGAATTTATAAATTTCTGCAAAGCTGCTTCGTGGCAATGCCCATTGTTAAAAGCGCTATACAAATAAAACTGAATTGAATAGAGACTCCCTAAGTAAATGTTAAATAAACATATGAAAATCATTCTGCGCTAGTTGTTCCTATAGTAATATTAATGCATTAAAACAAGCCCATTAATTTACTGCACTACTTTCAGAACTGGAAATTAACAGAATCCAAAAGCAGTGTGATATAATGCTTATGAGATTAATCATTTTTTTCTGACTATTATATTATTTCTTCTGGAGACCAAC
>JAOVYU010000051.1:1248653-1259624 GCA_025674565.1 Synodontis membranacea
TGAAGTGTTGGGGTACATGAGGATGGTATATGTGAAGTGTTGGGGTACATGAGGATGGTGAGGTGAAGTATTGGGGTACATGAAGATGGTATATGTGAAGTATTGGGGTACATGAGGATGGTAGAGGTGTAGTATTGGGGTGCATGAGGATGGTGGGGGTGAAGTGTTGTGGTAAATGAGGATGGTGTTTAAAGTGATATATGGGGGTGAGGTGAGTTAAGTATTGTTGTATGTATAACATGTTCATTTAAAATTGCTTAAAATTTCTGAATTTTGTCTTGTTCTTGTTTTTCTTCTTCAGTGTCGTTGCCATGCTAATGTTATAAAAGATGCATGTTATAGCATGTTGTAAATCGTCATCTAGACGTACCCTGTCTCCACTAAGAGATCGGCTTTTACTTGAGCCCCCCTGGTAATTTCACAGGTGTTGCTTAGTCTGTTTGATTGCTGCACCAAGTTTCCTGGAATTTTGTCTTTGTCTTGTGTTTATACCTTCAAATCCCTTCTCTGTTAATTACTGCTGAAGTTTTTAGAATAATAGATGGGAAAGGGTCTCTCTCTCTCTCTCTCTCTCTCTCTCTCTCTCTCTCTCTCTCTCTCTCATGACTTGAAGTCTTGTTCTCCCAGCATGAACACAGTCTGGTGTGTGTAACTAGACTCAGGAGGGGATCTTTAATGTGATTCCCTCTAATGAAGTGATGGCCTCTACATTAACGCCTTTAATCAGAGCTCACTGCCCATGCACGGCCATAAACATACATTTACATTTATTTTTTTTTTGTTGGTTTGTTTGGTTTTTTTTTTTTTTTTTTGCATCGTTTATTATGTAAGTCGTCTGACAAAAAGCTGCTGGAATGCAACACCATCTGTGTTTTTTTTAGTGTGTGTTTACCACTGAGAACTAGACTGCGGACACTGGGTTAGAAATAGCCGGCTGCAATAAACACTTGGATTGGTCTTCAAATGCAATACTGAACGCTGTGAAAGCAAAGAAGTGCAATTCGATTGAGACTATTAGTGTAGTCTATTTATCTGTCTCTTTTTTTTTCTCTCTCCCCATAGCCAGACTGTCACCTTCACCTCCACCTGAGATGGGCTGATAACCCGTACGTTTCTGGGACGGTCCACACTAAAGACTCCGCCCCCGGCCTCATCATGGGTGCAGGTCAGTGCTACAAACAAAGCTCTTTTATACACACGGAAAAGTTTATTCTAAGTACAGCAATTTGTCGACGAGAGGAGTTCAATTAGATTGTAGTCAGGCGTGCACTTGCAAGATAAATGGCCAAACCTGAGTCATGTTTCAAAGCGGAATGAAGCGGAATACAAATTCTTCTTATTGCCTTCTGTCTAAGTGGGATATTGGAGGACGTTTAGATGTTTTTTTTCTTTTTCCCCTGCATAATGAATTCTAAAGCCATAGATCTTTATTTGAATTAATGGGACCAACAAATATAGTGGTAAGATCCTCGCTTATTCGAACAAACCCTCTTATGATGATATAAATTACGTATTGATGAATCAATTCAGTTTATAATAGATTACTAAACATCTTTTTGCTATATAATTGATCTATAACATCACATAGCTAAGAGTTAAATGAACTACATTTCTTCTCTACTCAAATTCATGAGGTGCAGAAACAGGAAGTATGTGCCTGTGTGCTCTCTCTCTCTCTCTCTCTCTCTCTCTCTCTCTCTCTCTCTCTCTCTCTCTCTCTCTCTCTGTCACTGTCTCATCATCAGCATATGTTGCCTCACAGGAATATTATTACATTTGGTTCAGCTTCAACGCTTTTGCACTACATCAAGCCTTTGATGTCGAACGACACCCCTGGCCATGTTCCCTCAGCTTCCTGTCTTAAACGGGTGTCCTCTCTCTCTCTCTCTCTCTCTCTCTCTTTCTTTTTTTCTCTTTCTCTCTGTTTATTAATCACATGAAAGCAGAAAATTGCACCTTTGCGCCGACTTCAAACAGGATGAATTAAAAAGCAGACACCCCACTGATCTGTAAAAAATTCTCTTTCTCTCTGTCACTATCTTTCTTTTTTGCTCTCTCTCTCTCTCTCTCTCTCTCTCTCTCTCTCTCTCTCTCTCTCTCTCTCTCTCTCAGGCAACCTTGGCTCTCAGCTGGTTGAATATAAAGAGGAGATGTACATCACCAACGATGGTGGAAAGACCTGGAGACAGGTGAGGACATTCAGGAAAAGAAATGTTGAAAAGAAGGAGTGATAGAACTTTCTAAGCTTTTTGCTCCCCACGTTGCCACAGACATCCAGGCTAGGAGTCCAGAGTCCATGACTGTCATGCTCTCGGCGGGAAGCAACAGCCTTCCTCTGTCAATCAGAGTGATGTTAGGCATTCATGGTATATTGTGTATAAATAATGGCGCCCTCCTCCAATAACCTTGCACGCAGTTGGAAAAGGAGCCGGTGGCTGAATTCAAGTTTCGGAAGGAGCATGGGATAGACTTCATCCTCCCAGATTTTACAGCCCCCCCCCTTCTCTTTCTTTCTTCCCCCTACATTTGCATTCTTTCTGCATCAGCATTTTACCTCCCCAATCACTTTTTTATCCCCTTCATAATCTCTTCCCTTTCCATTTTCATTTTCAATTTCAGTACGTAACTCTGATTAGCTCAGCTCTGCAAATATAAATGCTCCTACGGCGTTCCTCTTGCTCTCTATCCCTCTCTTTTCTTACTCTTTTGACTTTTTTTTTTTGCTTGTTTTTGAAGGAATGACTGTTTATAGCTGCTATAACATACGTGAGAACAGGAGTTCACTTGTTTCCCTGATGCTCCATCTCATTAAATGTAACTATAAACGGATAAAAAAAAAAAAAATAGTCAAACGTAGCGTTCTTAAATGAATCACTGGTAATTATTGGTAAATCATTGTGGTATAAGAGGTTAAAAGAATCCAGCGTGGTAATAAGTACTACACGTCATCACACCACGATGACACGTTTTACTGTAAGAGCGACAGATGGAGTGTGTTATTCCTTCAGTCACAGTTCCCAGAAGCTGCTTAGTCCTCACTTGCTGGGAAGTTAAATGCATTTGGAGGAGAGCCCTAACTGCTATATTCTGTATAAATAGAGGCCTGCGATTGGTTACTATCTCACTGATTGAGAAAGAAAATGTTTTTCCCCATCCAGAGACGCTTACAGGTAGTGAATGCTGACATTAGTACAGCAATTTGCTGCACACATTACAACTTATGTTAAATTGTTATACAAAAACAAATGACAGAGTTTGAAGCCAGAGGAGATAGTGATGCGCTATGTACAGAACCTGAGCAGCACTTATCCGACTTCATATTTTCTCAGGTGTTTGAAGAGGAGCACCACATCCTGTATCTGGATCATGGTGGCGTCATCGTGGCCATCAAAGACACGTCCATCCCATTAAAGATCCTCAAGTATGTACGCTTTCAAGTAGCTTGGAGCACTTTTGGAGCAAAAAATCTCGCTCTGATGTTAGTTGGTGTCACAAAAAAATTAATTAGAGGAGCAGATTAGAGAGGAGATTTGCCTCAAGGCGATGTTCGTGTAGAGGAGAGAGAGAGAGAGAGAGAGAGAGAGACAGGAGGGTGACAGAGGAAATCCCTGCTTATCCTTGTTCCACACATTCGACCCTAGAGAGGCTCTTGAGTAAATTCATCCTCCCACTTGAGAGGCTCTTCCCTCATTCTCTTCTCCCTCTCTCTCTCTCTCTTCCTTTGATCCCTGTGTTTCTTTTCCTCGTTACTCATTTAGTGAGACTTCAGGATCAGTCAGATATGAAGTGCTGTCCAGCCCGAGAGGCAGAAAAACGAGGAAATGCCCCTGAAAAAAGCCCTTAAGCCGTAAGGGGGTTTTACCACACAAACACACACACACACACACACACATTTTAAAACTCAGATTTGGTAAAGGTCCAAGCTACCATTCACATGTTCACATATTTTTAGTATGTTGCAAAGAGTGCAGGATGAAAAATGGAGAAAAAAAAAAAAAAAATAGCAAGAAGTAATATTACCATATAGAGCATGAGAGCATATGAGTCACAGCTTGCTTTTCTTAGCTCTTGTCAGATGAGCTGGAATGCAGAAAGCGACTCACGACTCCATCAGCCAGCATTCATTACAGTCTAAACCTCAGTATCTGATGAAGGAATGATGACGAAGGAGATGATATTTCACCCAGACCACGTTTAACTCCAGGAAATGCAATTAACACGCTGATAAAGAGGTTACCACGGCATCAGAGAGTATCAGTTTAAAGTTTTATGGCATGGTTCAATTTAAATGCATGTACAGTGTTCACACTGAGACATTTAGCAATATGGGCTGCATTATTAATATCTAGATGATGTGCTGGAACTCGAACAAATGAAGTGTTGAATATGTCCGCGCTCAGGGCTTTGGATCATGGCCTGGGTACCCTCACCCTCACCCTCACTCTAACCCTTTCCTACTTTTAATCATTTTAATCTGGATACACAGCTGGGAAATTCTATGCAGATGTCACCTCATGTTGGACAAAAAGATGTTTGGCTGATGCTACTTGCCATATTTAGTGTATTTATAGAGCGCATATTTGTGACCCTCTCCAAGATATTAAATTATGTCCCGAGTCACAAAACAAAAAAAATGGACACTTCTGTTCATTATTGCTGGAACTTTGATTCACCCCAAACTTGAAGTAAAAGATTCAGGATTCTTTATTTGTCACATGTAGTTATAGCTGGTACAACATACAGTGAAATGTTTTTTTCTGGCAAAAGTACTCCCAGACTGTGCTATATATACTAAAACAATAAATAAGAAATAAGAAATAAGTACCAACAGAAAGATAAGTATAAATAAAAGAAAACTATAAGCGTACAAAAAAATCTATATAAAATGTATCTATCCAAAGTATATAACAAAATAAAAGTGTGTACAGTATATATAAGCAAAAAATATAAAGTATATATATAAGTATGTATACATATATATAACATAAGGTATGAATGGCACTGTAATGTAGATTGCACTGTGAGGGTATAAACTAAATATATACATAAATACAGATGCACTGTGAATATATAAACTACAATGACGGTGTGCCATAAGGTGCAGATGTGCAGATATCTTATAATTTACGGAAGAAGAATGGATGGTAGATGATTGTGTGTGTGTAGTTGTCCGTTATGTGCTGTGTGTGTGTGTGGTTGTCCGTTATGTTGTCCATTTTGTGCTGTAGTTGAGGAGTCTCACTGCCTGTGGGTAAAAACTCCTCCTAAACCATTCAGTTCTTGTTTTCAGACTACAGAGGCATTTCCCTGACCTCAGTGGCCTGAACAGTTTGTGGGCGGGATGGCTAGAGTCCCTAGTGATCCTGATGGCCCGGGATCTGCACCTTTCAGCGTAGATGTCCTGCAGGGCTGGTAGAAAGGTTCTCATAGTGCATTCTGCTGTGCGCACTACCTTCTGCAGGGCCTCCTGCTGCTGTACAGTGCAGTTTCCGTACCACACCGTGATGTTGCTGCTCAGGATGCTCTCGATGACTCCAGTGTAGAATCTTTTCTGGATGTTGATGGAGATCTTAAACCTCTTTAGATGCCTCAGGTGATAGAGGCGCTGTCTGCCTTTAGTGATGAGGAAGTCTGTGTGTGTATTCCAGGTGAGGTCCTCAGTAATGTGGACACCGAGGTATCTGAAGCTGGAGACTCTCTCCACAGGGGTTCCATTGATCTGGATTGGGGTGTGAGTTAGCTCCCCTCTCTGTCTCCTGAAGTCAATAACAATCTCTTTTGTTTTGTTGATGTTCATGGATAGGTGATTTGCCTCACACCACTTACCTCACACCGGTAGGCTCTCTCGTCATTTCTGGAGATGAGTCCTACCACTACTGTGTCTTCAGCAAACTTCACAATGGAGTTAGTGGGGTATCTGGCCGTGCAGTCCGCGGTGTAGAGGAAGTAGAGAAGGGGGCTCAGCATGCATCCCTGGGGGGCCCCTATGTTCAGCTTGAGTGTACGGGAGTACACATCCCCTATTCTCACTGACTGTGGTCTCGCGGTCAGGAAACTGTATATCCGTTCAGTGTTGTGCAGGAACTGTGCGACGGCATCTCCGGTGGATGAGCCTCTCAAAGGTTTCATGAGCCTCTCAAAGCACTTCTTCACCACAGATGTCAGGGCTACTGGGCGATAGTTATTGAGGCTGGCAACAATCACTGATGTTTTAAAGCAGGTGGGGACCACCTGCTGGGCCAGGGAGGCATTGATGCTGGTGAATACCGTGGTCAGCTGATCTGCACATACTTTTAGCACACGTCCCGGTATGCCATCTGGTCCTGCTCTCTTCCTGCAGTTAGTGGCCCTCAGAGCTCTCTTCACACCATGCTCAGAGAGTATCAGTGGTGCCGGTTCAGCAGCAGGGGTGGGTGCAGCGCTCTGATTTGCCGCCACAGCAGACACCTCGAAACGCACAAGAAAAGCATTGAGGTCTTCAGCTAGTTCCGGTTTCGTGCATCTCACAGTGTTTGGTTTATAGTTCGTGATTGTTCGTAGCCCGTCCCATATATGGCAGGGGTCGCTGTATTGGAAATGCGACTCCACATTGTCCTTGTAGTGCCTCTTAGCCTCTTTCACAGCCTTTCTTAGTCCGTATGAAGCGGCCTTGTAGCTTGTCTTATTGCCCGAAGTGAGTCCAGTATTGTTGGCAGTGGTCCGTGCTTTGAGAGCCAGCATCAGCATCTCTTCTCTACCTCAGTGCCTCTTCCACAACTTGGCTGCCATGTTGTGAATGGTGTTTGATCACATGACCATGACCAAACATCCGAGTTTGCAGAAAACACTGCCCATTAGAAACTCACTTCTCTTGAGATGAGATGTAGAAGTTTTTATCACTGAGGAGATGTGTAAAAAAAATCTGTTACTGAAGTTCCCTGATAAACAAATCCAATCCGAATAGATCTCTTGACGTCCAGGGTCCTTTCAGCGACCTTGTCTTCATTTTCCATAATGTTGGTATTCAGTACAGCGGCAAGAATCTAGCATAATCTACTGTACAATCTAAGTCAAACAGACAAAGATCAAAACAAGAAAACAAACTCAGGACAGAATGTTCAGATATATAGATTAGAAGCAATGATAAGACTTCACAACAAACACAAAGAAAGGCAGATTATGCATACACAATCATATCTGGGGTGAACACAGTGGGTTATAGAGCAATGAAAGGTCAACGGTGAAGACAGAACCAATACCAAAACAAGGTACATGGAAAAACGTAAGCAAATGCATATAAATTGCCATCGTTGCTATGGGAACCATGTAGAAGAGCAATCTGTGACTGTAATGGGTCACTGATTCATACTGCTAGTGAAGTCAGTGAATAAAAGAGCGCAGATTAATGAAAGATGGCATGATTCATTGAAAAACGTTGGTGCCAGTGATATAAGACAGTGCAGATCGATGATGTAAGACGACAAGTGAATAATTTAAGCAGTGCTGGTTAATGATGCAAGACAGAGCAAGTAAAGTTGGCACAGAATGAGTGCATTTAGTTTCGGAAGTAAATCAGTGATTTAAGATGTTGTGTCTCTGCAGGTTCAGTGTGGATGAAGGACGTACATGGAGCACCCACAATTTCACCAGCACGTCGGTGTTCGTGGACGGCTTACTGAGCGAACCCGGAGACGAGACGCTGGTTATGACGTGAGTCCCGACCTCTGTTCCTTACCTGTGCTGACTTCCATTTGATCCTCACGTTCCTCTTTCTCCATCACCTCCACCTGTCTGTTATCACTTCCTGCCTCTCACCTGTTCCTCACATCTTCCTGTCTTTCAGCTTTACCTGTTTGTTCCCCATCTCTAACTGTCTCCTGGCACATTTTTCTCTCTTTCATCCATCATCTCTCCTCCTTCAGGTCCACAAGTGGTGCAGATAAATATGACTCACACCTTTGCCTGTCCATTATCTACAGCTCTCTTCTCCTTACTGACAGTTGTCTGAATTTCACTCCTCCATACTCAAAGGTACAGATACCTTCAGCTGTCCTTTAGTACAACCTGTCCCTCACTTCCAAATTCATGCTTTACAGTCACCTTACTTTTAGCTGTCCTCCACCTCCCACCCCAATCAGTCCCCATCTCCATTCATCCCTCAATATACCCTGTTCATTAGTGTAATTATATGAACCTCACCTACACCAGTATGTCTCTTACCACCACCTGTCCTTCAGTCCAGTCTGGTCCAAATCTCCACACTTGCTGTCAGGCAGCATAACCTCAATCTTCTCCATTTCTTTCTCCTCCATCTGCCCCTGAGTGAATTCATCTGTTGGATGTCCACTCCTCCCTCATGTCCACTTGTCCAGATACATGACCTTCACCATAATACCTATCTGATACAGTCTACCTTAACTATAGCTGTTCTGTTCCTCCGCCTGGCCACCTATCTCCATCTGTCCCTCACCTCACCTTTACCAGTCTGCCCATCACCACCATTTAATCATCACCTTCATCCATCTGGTCCTCAGCTCCACTTGTCTGTCCTTCACCTTCATCTCCACCCATCCCTCACCTCTGTTCATCCATTATAGTTCAAATCCTCTATCTGTCCCTCAATTCCAACTGCTTCTCACCTCTATCTGGCTTTCTGTCTTGTTTACCTTTCCTTCACCATCCATTTGTCCATGTGTCTCACATTACTGTCTGGTCGACAGAACCACCACCTCTCTGTCTATCCCTGTCACCTCCATATGTCTTTTCTTCTCCTCCTTCACCTGTCTCTGTGTGTGTCCACCTTCACCTCAATTTGTCCATTAGGTCAAAACTTGAATCTTCCCACTACCTGAATGTGCATCGCCTCCATCTGTCCCTCATGCCCATCCAGCATTCTATCCCTCAACCCTCAACCGCCACTCTTTCACACCTGTCCTTCAGCAGAATCGCTTCAGTCACTTTCTACATCCTGACAATATAACAACTCTTGAAAAAAACAGCCGGCAAATTAAACCCGCAGCGCTCGAGGACCAAATCAACATCTGCTGTGATCAAAGCAGCAATCACTTAACTACTGAGCTCTGAGGGATTAAACTAGAGCCTGTGTGTATGTTTGCTTTTCTGGGTCCAAATCCAACACAGTGGAGCATGCTTCACAGCTTGAGCTCAAGAAACTGTAATTGTCCGTAAGACTTATGATTTTCACCACCGCGGGATTCTAGAGGACTTGATTGGGGTCATCATGTACAATGGTCAGTGATAGGAAGTCTTGTTCAGTGAATTGTGTGCGTGTGTGTATGTGTGTGTGTGTGTGTGTGATGTTCTGATGACAGGTGTGAAATGATTTGCTGCTGGATTTCGATTTTTAGTGATGTGGAACTCGAGCTGATAATGAAACCTTGTGGCAGTGAAAAACACTCTGAAGACAACAAGAGTGGCCGGCGATATCGCTGTGTTTTGGGGTTCAGCCTTGTTTGTGCATCAGAACTCTCTAGAAAGCAACTTTATGGAAGAAGCTGATTCCTGTTAGGAGTGATGAAGCACTGTTACTGTTACCACTACGAAATTGATTATTTTCCTATAACAGCACACCCCAAAGTGTTTTTATATGCTCCTTCTATCTTTTTAAAGCATCTATTAACAAAAAGCTTCCCCGTATAAACAATTGCATTTTTATTCCGTTCCTATGGAGCATCTGTGAATCCCTGTGAATGGACTATTACTATAGATTGCATTAGAATTAATCAACACCTAATGACCAGTCAGAATCCAGACTTCAGCAATGCTGTGGTATAATGTTTAAATACTGAGAGTTTTTGTTTTGTTGTTGTTTTACAGTTTTTTGAAATGAAGTTTTGGCTAAAGCTTCTGCAGATATTTCGAGAGAAATTTAAGCCCAGAAACTTTGGCTCAGAGATATTTTGGCCCTGGGCTATGGATCCTAGTGCATTTCTACTGTACTGCTTCTGTGGCTAAAAATATGTGACATTTGGAACGTCACATTTTCAGTCTAGTATTTAAGATCCTTCATATTTATCCATTTTATTCTGAATTTGTTAGGATAGTGAAACATGAACATTTCAGCACAATTAAACATGAACTTATGGGATCCATTATGCTTACAGATAGAAAAAGATGAAATATTTTGCTTATGTGGTAGATCAGTAATACCCACTGTTGTTACCTCTTATCAGAGGTTCAGAGGTTAGATATTTGCCCTTGACCCTTAAAGAGGGCTTATTTCTGGGTCTTGAGGTCCACAAGAAGCTGTGTTTAATCAGAGCATGAAACCATGTAAACGTTAGAAAGGGGACCGTTTCTACTTTGAGAATTAATTGAGCTTCTGGTTGTTAAGCAGGCTGTGTTTCATAGAAAGAGCGCTCTCACAGACGTTTCACTCAACCCTATTTGTGCTAAATCGTAAAGCTAGAGCGCCATCGTGTGGCTGCTTCTTTCTCCAGGTCACACTCTGAGAAACACAGGGCTGTAGGCTGAGGTTTTTAGCTTTATTTTATTTTATTTTATTTATTTTTTTTATTATCGACATATCACCAGCAAGTCAAGTGTTCAAGTGTGTTTGGTTTATTGTTTTTGTTTAAAGTTTTTGCATTCTGTTTGTGTGTGTGTGTGTGTGTGTAGTGTGTTTGGTCACATTAGCTATCGTTCAGACTGGGAGCTGGTGAAGGTGGATTTCCGTCAGTCTTTCCCACAACAGTGTAACGAGGACGACTACGACTCTTGGAAACTCACTAACTTACAGGTACTCAACAGCTGCTCTCATGCCTGTCTGCCTCTACTTCCTGTCTCTCTGTTCACCTGTCTGTCTACTCCTCCTACTGGTTATATGCCTGTCTCTCTGCTTATTCTGTCTGTCTGCCTCTCTGTTTAACTCTCTGTCTGCCTCTCTGTTTACCTGTCTGTCTGCCTCTCTGTTTAACTCTCTGTCTGCCTCTCTGTTTACCTCTCTGTCTGCCTCAATATTTACCTGTCTGA
>JAOVYU010000051.1:1326446-1338866 GCA_025674565.1 Synodontis membranacea
TCTTCTTATATATATATATATATATATATATTAAATTTACTTTCTGAATCTCTGAAGACAAATAATAGAAAGGAATTATTTAGTTAATAATTACAAATAATTATTTAATAAATAATATTACATCTAAATCTGTAATTTAACTTTGTTGTTGCTCTTTGTCTGTCTGTCTGTTTGTTTGTTTGTTTGTTTGTTTGTTTAATGAACTATCAGTGGTGTTTCACTGAATTAACTCTTTAATAGACTTCACCTGTCTGGCTCTTTTTGATGACATCATGCAGTTATGCCTCTTCCATAACAGACACTAAACCATGAACATTCCTGCCCTAATGTTTATTTGAAAGCTTCGGATGTGAACAGAATTCCTGCGCTTGGAAAGAGTTTAGGTCGTGTTGTATTTTGCAAACAAAATATTATGCAAATTTCCCCAGCATCCTTTCCACCAATCAGCTTCCTCGACATGACCTTGCATCCAAAAAGCATTATTACCGTTCCATAAAAGCTTCCCTCTCTAGCCCATGACCTCTGACCCGTGGAGACGGCGCTAATATCCTGCCACACGCTTGTTAGCCGTCCTCATTATCAGCTGTAATTATGAGAGGTGTTGGCCCCGCCCCTTTTGTGGCCCAGAGCCAATCTCAGTATGCAAATGGTTAAAGTCCCCGTGGAGAGAAGCGCCTCCATTAGAGGCGTGTTGATAAACTCGCTCACGCTGACTGACAGATTGAGATATTGGGGGCAGCGAGGTCAGCGCAGTCAACCACTCGGAGGAAAAAGACAAGGAGGGGAAAAAACAAGATGGTGGAGGTGAACGTGTCCCACTTCAACACGCGGTGGAGCGGAGACGAGATCATCAATATGAAAGAGCAGCTGGAAAAAAACTTACATTTATTTTATAGATTTAAAATATATAATATATGCTTCTGGCACAATTTCTGAATAATTCACAACAAAAAAAATATAAATAAATAATAATAAAAAAAAATTCTGATCAATTGTGACATAGCCAGCAGGTAAATATCGTCAAAAGATATGCTTTTAAACTTAAATATGAAAACTAAAATGAATAAATAAATAAATAAATAAACAAACATTACACTTAAAAAAATATTATTAATTTTTTTTTCTAACTTGCAATAATTTTGTTTACTGGAACAAACAAATAATTAAAAAACAAAAAAAGTGAATCGATATAAACAGTGGCAGAATTTTTTTAATACATTGAGGCTTGTGTCTAGCCTTATAAGATGTCTAAAATGCATGAACAAAAACAAACAAAACAAAAATATTATAGTAATATATAAATCATATATTTTGATATGGAGGAATGAGGGATTATAGCTGCTACATATAATGCACTTGAGAACAGGAAGTGACTTGTTTCACAGGACAATAAATGTACCTATAAATGGATAAAAAAAAAAAATCTGATTCGGCACTTATTTAATAACTAAAACTGCAAAATTGCTACGTCACGCTTTCTCTGTTGTCGATTATTCTCTATGTTTATCCTTCATGTCGCGGAATGACGTGTAGGTTTGTGTCACTTGTTACCATTTGATAGCATTCCAGGACATGATCATTGAGAGGTACTGAAGTATCACTCTACTCAGATTCCTGCCTTTCTTCTGGACTCTTCAGTGAGAGACGGAGAGAAAGTCAATGACTGACAGGTTTCTTAAAAAAAAAAAAAAAAGGAAAAAAAGTTTGTGTTTTTACAGCAGATCAAAGCTGGCTGAGGTTTTGGCTAGACATGAGACGCTCGCGCTGCAATCTGTTGCCGTCTCGTTACAGCCTCAGCTGCGTTCATGAAGAAGCGAACAACAACAAGGCAGGATTGAAGCGTGCCCTCCTCCTCCTCCTCCTCCTCTTCCTCCTCTTCCTCCTCTTCCCTCTCCACCACCACTCTGGCGCTTTTCTGGAACACTTCCCACGCTGCTCCTCTGGACGGCGCCCAAATCAAACAGCATCACTTCTCACTACTCCCCCTGCCTCTACGCCGCAGTATTGATCTCACAGCCTGCGGACTCTGAAGCGAGCCGTCCCGACACTCACGCTTTCACTCCAGCACTTAGGAATAGACACGTCTGATGCCGTTTACCTCCGAGCGGTTTTTACTTTTTGTTGTTGTTGTATTTTTTTTATTTTTATTTTTTTACTTTTTTTCACCTGTTTCTGGTACAAGTGTGTTATGATCTGCAGACATGATGCTGATCTTTAAAAGTAGCGCTAATTATTACACACAGACTTATAAGATTACAAGATTAACACGCGACACACATTTAACACAATATTCATCCTTTCAGATCTCTCCGAGTGTTACATTTGTCCTCGTTTTACAGCCTCTGGTTAGTATCGTGCTCGATCGTCACAAAGGCTAACGACCGTTTAACTTAATAACATCAAAGTATTTACATATACAAATCCTCACTCAAATGATTTCTAAAGTACAGTATAATTCTGCCTTTAGACTTTAGGCCACACCCACGACCCAAGTCTAATATCTTGCGGAGTGTCAAAGGTGGGAAGTGTTGAAGCTACGACTGTTTTTAGTCCACAGTTACAGATAATACGAAGCACTGTGCAATTCTGCAACATGAAAAAATTCTATTAAAGCACAGTAACGCACAAAATGGTGAAGATTATCAAGAACACGAAGTACAGGACTGTTTACTGAAAGCAAAGAGACAAAGCAGTGGGATAATAGACAGATTTATTGTTTGATTCTTCTTTAATGCTGGTCAGGGTCACGGTGACGCTGAACTTTGCTTCATTCATAAAAATCATTAAAATCATATGTTTCTTGGTCTCACCGTTGTGCCATGTTTATGATCAGCTAGGACAGAAACGTGACTCACATCCACATCCACAAATGCCTCCTAGCTGACGTCTGAGGTTCATTCTGACGGGTAGCGTCACTCAATTCAACCCAATTCAACTCAATTCAAGATTCTTTATTTGTCACATGCGTAGTTATACAGGTACATCACGCAGTGAAATGTATCCTGAACCTCTCGTACTGTGACGGTGCAATTAAAAGGTCTATAAAGTAAAAGATGAAAAAAACATAAAAAATATGTAAAAAGTATAGCAAATTTCTAAAATGTAACAGAAATAATAAACTATGAATTTACAAGAGCATATTTGTAAATTACAGGCTAGATGAAACTGTGTGCACGGAATGCTTATAAGTCAGTTATACAGTAGATGAAGGGCATCGGTGTACTCCCAGGTGTAAACGAGCTGACCGTGTTACTATTTGCATGCTTTAGTAATTGTAGCTGATTGATGATTTAGCGTCCAATGATTATCCAGTGCCCCTGGAATTAAGAAAGCAGGAAGAAAGTAAAAGCACAGAAACTGGAAGCTGGGAAATGCTGCCTCCAGGCGCTTTTCTGATTATAATCACATGGCTTTGATCGGTGGCTGTGATCAGACGCTGATTGCTTTTCAGTGTGGCACGACTGCAACACAGTGATGAAGTTTAAAAATGGGGCAGATGGTGGCCTAATGGTTAGGGACGCGCTCCTGTACCCGAAAGATTGCAGGTTCGAATCCCACGGCCAGCAGGTACCACTGAGGTACCCTGAGCAAGGTGCCGCCCCCAAGCACTGCTCCCCGGGCGCTGAAAAAATATAGCTGCCCCACCCCCTGCTGCTTGTCACTGTTCACATATGGGATAAACGGATAAAAGAGGACCAATTTCGTTGTCGTGCACTGTGTGCGGTGGTGTGTCAATAATGACAATGAATCACTTTTACTAAATGCACAACCTTAGCCTTACGTAACAGTCTTTTCCCAATGTTAACATTATATTATAACTAATATTGTACATTTCCTTTTGTTTGGGTTAGAGTTTTTTTATTCATTATTTATTTTATTTATTTTCTGGTTCAGCCAGTAATTTTATTCATTTATTTATTTTCAAAAATGTTTGATTTTGTTGGTTTTACAGCTTCACAAAGCACGTCACCACTTTTCTGACACTGAGCGACTCCCCAAAAAGATCATTTGAAACTTGAACATGAACTTGTGCTAAACTGGTAGCTATAAACTCGGCATGGTAGCTCCGGTCCAAAACTAAAGAAGAAAACTCTAGATATCAAACAGGGATAACAGGATAAAAACAAAGAACCTGTAGTGGCAGAAACTTGAAAATTAATAAGATAATCATTTTTGACTGTTCAGAGAACAGTACTTGCACCTAAGACATGCATTTAAGAGCAAATAAGGTTCGTTTAAAGCCTAAGCTGAAGCTCACCCACTGTTCAACACATGGCCGTTGAGAGAACATAGTATCCAGGTCGAACTGACATTGGAAAAGCAGACAAAAGGAAAAGCACAAGCACAATGTACTTCTTTTGGAATAACACAAGCACCAAGTACGTATTCGGAATAAGACTAAGTGAAACCAAATAACCAAATAAGGCCATCAACCTTTATTTTCTTTAAGCTCCAGAAAAGGCGATAATGGTGGCAGAGCTAGCAGCTAGAAGGCCAATGAGCTAGCTTCAGGAAATAATTGTGGCGAATCAAAAGCGGTCATAGGAGGAGTCAGATCAACGTAATATTCAAGGAAGAGCAAATTGTATATATTGTGGGGATTTTCTGGGGCTTTTTGTCTTCACTTTGAGCATTGCCTGAGAGAAGATCAACTGTTCGTGTACTGCTTTGCTGATTGAGCCAAATAAATACTTCGACGATATTTTTGACTCCAGACTTTATTTTTGAGAAGCAAGTGTCGATTTGCCGCGACAAACCAAACAAATAAAAAAATACCATTCCGTTTCCAAGAATTTTCTAAAATTTTAAATCTAGCAAAATCATAAATAAAAGAGTTTTCTGACTCTTTTTTTTTTTCTATATATATATGCAAAATTTCAGGTGTCTGTCAAACTTAACCGCAAATTTCAAAACGTAATATTATTTCTCCTTGACTTTTCTTTGCAAGCCCTAAAGAACTTTTATAGATCTGCCTTTTTATTAAAGTTTTTTTTTTTATTTTTTTTTTTTTTCTGGTTACTAATAAAAACAGCCTGCTGAAAGCTCACATGGAGTTATGTCTTGTTTTGAAAACACCTTTTTTTTTTGTTTTTTGTTTTTTACAGTGAGACTTTTCTTTGTCTTCTGTTTTTTTTATTATTATTATTTTAATGGGTGAGCGTGGATAGGCAGGTTCTCTGGAGATTCGGGGAACTCTGTGATTATGAGCCGGACTAAGCTGGGACTGAGCTTTAAGTGCTATTGAGACGGCTCTCGTCTTAAAGCGAGGGACACGGCCATAATACACCGGGATAATTGGGTTTCTGGACAAGCTTCTTTTCCGTGGCTCTGATTGAGCTAAGCTCTTGAGGGTACTAATCACACGTTTTTCATCTTTTCGCTCTGTGTGGAACTGAGAACTGGAGTTTCGCTTTCTTCCCATGCATTCGTTTAAATATAGTTCGCTTCGAGTTTTGGCATCTCCACAACTGTGAAGTGCTGAAACGCTTCCAGAAAGTTACACCAGAACGCTTAAATATAGCAGTTTAGCACCGGCTATGATATAGTGAGATGTTAAGCTTTCATAACCAGAGGTGGCTTTAAAGAGGGCTGAGGAGGAAAAGGTAGCAGAGAAAATGTTTCAACTTCTGCATTTAATCCCTTTATTCCCAGAAAAAAAAATCATTTGTTTGTGCTTTCATTTTTTCTAAAGAAAAAACAACCAGAAAAAGAAAAAAAAACACTGCTTACTGTTAACTTTTACGAAGCAAACATTTTTATTTAGCACGTGTAGCTACATTTCAATGCTATAAATAGCATGATTTATCTTCGATGCAGTCGTAGCTAGTAGTAACGAGCTAGCAATAACAAATGTGTTAGCGTAACAGTTCTCAGATGCTAGTCTAGATGCTAGACAGTTAACCGCTAACTTATTCCATTTCATTTACAAGTGGAAACAAAATAACCTACAAATTGAGTACATTTAATTATTTAGTGTACATTTCTTACCCGGGTTTTCTGTATCTCTACAGCTGCTGTTTTGTTTTTGTTTTTTTTCCCCTTTTTGAGATATTTCCATCCCAGACAGACAAAACTGCTTCATGATTGTTGTTTACGACGTCAACGATCGAATTTAGTTATGTAAAATTGCAAATAAATAAAATAAAATTAAATAAAATAAAACAAAATCACAGCACAAGGTGGGACCCTGCAACTGTCTTGTAAAGTTTTTGAAGGTTTTTTTTATTTTTATTTCGGTATCTATTTAATAAACACTCAGGTTTTTGGAATGTCGATGAATCTGAGCAGAATAAAACGCGGCGCTGAGCAGTCCTTCGTACCCCTCTACTGTTCACTACACGCAGTCACGCAGCCACTTAGCAAGTCTTGAATAACAGATTTTACAGTACCGAAACAAAACACAAGCCAATGTCTTACTGACTTTTTTTTTTTTTTTTGGTCAAAATTAAACAAATAAGTAAATAAACAAACAAACAAACAAATGAATAAATAAATAATAAAAAATGAAACGCATTTCCATCTGTTAGAACGTACAGTACCTCTTCATCGTGGCTGGAGCGAGCGGTGATGAACGATCCAGAAAACCAAGAGAGGCTCCAAAATGGTGCATAGTAAAACAAACTAATAGAACTTCCTGGTTCATGGGCTAAACAGGAAGTAAAGTACACAAACTACCACTAGAGGGAGCTGGAGCAGAAATAAATAAATAAATAAATAAATAAATAAATAAATATCCAGTAGACGAATCGTACTTGGTTTGAACGTGTTAGCTTTATAAATGGCGGAAAACTAGCGTGAATTTTGCATTAGAGAGACGTTATTATCTTGAACATTATCTTAGGCTTTGTAACTTTTATGCGAATTTCATTTGCAGTATGAATGAGTGCTTGTGAGGCCGTGTTACATTTAACCACGATTACTTAGCAAGACCCAATTTTACTTCAATAAAACAACATATAAGAATGATATTATTGTAAAAATGTATCTGTGATGGAAACATCCATTTCATCTTTATTACTTATCACTTAGTCAGCTGTGCGATTTACTGAAACATGATTGGTTCATTTCCACGTGATGTCATTCGTTCACACGTTCAACGTCTGGACTCAAGCGGGAGATCTCCCGATGATAGGGTGATAGGGTTTCTGTTGCACCACTTGGGAACCCAATCACATGATTCATTAATGTGATTCTTTCAAATGATTCATTTATTTTTACATTTCTTTTAAAGGTGACATTTTTAGGTGATTCATTAATTTTCCCATGTGATTGTTCAGATTGTTCATTGTTTCATGTATTTTTGCGTTTTTTTGTGTTTCATTTATTTTTATGCTATTTTTTTCATCCATCCATTTGTCACAGCGTGATTTTTTCCCCCCCAAATTATATATTTTCAGGTATTTTTTTTTTCTTTATGATTCATTTATTTTCACGTTTTCACATAAATCATGTGGTTTTACTTGTGTTCACATTATTATTCACGTCATGTCTCTCTCTCTCTCTCTCTCTCTCTCTCACACAGACACACAGACACACACACACACACACACACACACACAAACGTATTTACTTGTGTCCACGTGTATGGTTTCAGGGTGTAACATTTTTCCCATATCACTCACATCATGACAGGTGAAGTGGTTGTGATTTTACCTTCAGGTTGTTGCTCTGACGAACGCTAGCACTAGCAACCCGAATTCTTTTCTACACAATGGTTTGACATTTGCTTATAAAAAAAAAAAAAAAAAAAAAAAAATCCCTCCTATTGCTTGATATTGCTTTTATATGGATCCACAAATCCTTACAGAGAGCAAACAGAGAGAGAGATTAGCATTCGGATTTAAATGAGACGGCAAAGTGGAGCAATGTCACGAGAAGACGCAACAAGGACAAGTGTGCGACGGATGAGGAATTACAGACTGAATGATGGCGAAATTAAATTAATTAAAAAATCAGCTCGCGTTAAGCCAGTCATGGCTGAAGCGATAACTGATTGTGTTAGCTGTATCGAATGATAAGAGGAATAACAATCCTCCCAAATGAGAGAGGACGGCGTATCACACGCCCGCAGAAACATGCTAACCGCTGCAGGAAGCAATTACTACTGCTAATTTTTTATTATTTAAAAAAAATGTAAAAAAAAAAAAAAAATCCTAATAAACTTGTATCCTTCAGATGATAACCAATTAAAGATGCGTAATTACGTGTGCCGTATAGTTATTCATAAGATGATTAGCATGTCTGCCTTACATTCAGATTAGCCGCATACTGATGAGGCGCAGGTTAAGCAGCAGATCTAAGGTTGCATATGCAAATGACATGCAAATGAGCGTGTAAAAAAAACAAAAAACAGCAGGAAGGCCACATCACTGATGGCATTGCTAATGGTGAATTTGCATGCTGTTTATTCTCATTATTATTCTCCACTCAAGACTGAAACACTGCGTATTATCTTCACTCTAGGATTGTGCTCATCGCCGCTCTCACTGACGTTTAGAGAGGAATCAGGAACGTCCAGAGGATCGACTGCCGTGATTGTGCTGCGTGAAGGCATGTCCAAGACTTGCCCAAGGGGTGCCAATACTTATAGCTGTTGGGCTGTAGTCAGTAAGTGCACACACGGCTCTTACGGAGACAGCGGTGAAGACTTTACTCTTCCATTCATGAACGATATTATCTTTTATTCCTCTGATGATTAAACTGCGGATTTCATTTTCCTCACTTTTCTCCTTTTCATCCCTCCATTCCTTTCTTTCTTTCATAATTTCTTTTTTAATTTTAAATATGCTCTTTCATTTCACCTAAAGCACTTGTTTTCTTTCTTTCTTTTTGTTTTTATATTTCTTCCTTTTTAGAAATTTGTTGTTTGGTTCTTGTTTTTCTTTGAATATGTTTTGCTCATTCATTCATTCATTCATTCATACATTTCACATTTTTTTTTCAAATTTTCCTAAAATATATTTTTTTCTTTTTCTCTTCTCTTCTCGATAATGTTTTTAGTTCCCTCTCATTTTTGTATTGCAATCTTTCTTTCTTTCTTTCTTTCTTTCTTTCTTTCTTTCCATCTATACTTATTTACTCATACTTGTAAATTCTTTCTTTCTTTCTTTCTTTTTCTTTCTTTCTTTCTTTCTTTCTTTCTCTTTCCCCCTTTACATCTATACTTATTTAATCATTCTTTCTTTCTTTCTTTCTGTCTTTCTTTCTTTTTCTTTCTTTTTTTTCTTTACATTTATTCTAATTTACTCAAACTCGCAAATTCTCTTTCTTTCTTTCTTTCTTTCTTTCTTTCTTTCTTTCTTTCTTTCTTTCTTTCTTTCTTTTTCTCCCTTCTTCTTCTCCTTCCTTCCCACCGTACATAATTCAGTACTGAATTTCTTTCACATTCTTGCCTTTGTTATTTCATTCCTTCCTTCATTAAGAGGAACAGCAGAAAGAGAGAGCCGGGTCCATCAATAATGTACAGTTTATTCGTTATTACAGTTTCTCTATGATAATCTCCACACAAAAATATTTATATACAAATGTGTGAAATATAGATTTTTTTTTTGTCCTGTTTGCTGTGAATCATCGTACAGGAACACAATCATCACCACATGACTGTTCACAAACCAGAACAGCTTAATGATCATCGCACTCATATTGCTCAAGTGTGTGTGCGTGTGTGTGTGTGAGAGATCAGATCAGATCAGATCGGATGCTACACTGCTACAACATAACTAACAGTCACACACACACACACACGCACACACACACACACACGCACACACACATTGTGTGTGTGTATATATGTATATTATATATAATAAATATAAAGATAAATCTGATATATACTTCAGATATAACACACTGCTATCCAAGTGAATCACAAAACACAATCTCTACACAATAAAACATATTTTTATATTTGAAGTAGAAACATCAGAGCTCTAGAGTTAAATTCACATTTGTGTTGTACAGCACACTCAGAGAGAGAGAGGGATTTAATAAAGAGGGTTTCTAGAAACATCAGTAGCAGAAACACAGATCTGTTCTGTGACGACTTCTAATAGATGAAGAGACGACTGAGTCACAGGAAGAGAAGAGAGAGGAAGTGTGTGTGTGTGTGTGTGTGTGTGTGTGTGTGTGTGTGTGTGTGTGTGTGTGTGTGTTGAAACTTCTTCATTGCGGCAGAGCTTTGAGGATGGCGTTCACCTCCTCGGCCACAGCGGTCAGCGCAAACTCAAACTGCTCCTGCAGAGACACACAGAGCAGAGACAATCTGAGTGAAACGAAGTTCTTGGCAGTCTCAATGAAGGAGGTGTGGCCTCTGTGTGTCCGTCTCAGTGAAGGAGGTGTGGCCTCTGTGTGTCAGGCTCCATGAAGGAGGCGTGGCCTCTGTATGTGTCAGGCTCAGTGAAGGAGGCGTGGCATCTGTTTGTCAGTCTCAGTGAAGGGGCGTGGCCTCTGTGTGTCAGGCTCAGTGAGGGGGCATGGCCTCTGTTTGTCAGTCTCAGTGAAAGAGGCGTGGCCTCTGTATGTGTCAGGCTCAGTGAAGGGGGCGTGGCCTCTGTGTGTCAGTCTCCGTGAAGGAGGCATGGCCTCTGTGTGTGTGTCAGGCTCAGTGAAGGGGGTGATGTGTATGTCAGTCTCAGTGAAAGAGGTGTGGCCTCTGTATGTGTCAGGCTCAGTGAAGGGGGCGTGGCCTCTGTGTATGTCAGTCTCAGTGAAGGAGGCGTGGCCTCTGTGTGTCCGTCTCAGTGAAGGAGGCGTGGCTTCTGTGTGTCAGTCTTAGTGAAGGAGGCATGGCCTCTGTGTGTGTCAGTCTTAGTGAAGGAGGCGTGGCCTCTGTGTGTGTCAGTCTCAGTGAAGGAGGCGTGGCCTCTGTGTATGTCAGTCTCGGTGAAGGGGCGTGGCCTCTGTGTATGTCAGTCTCAGTGAAGGGGGCGTGGCCTCTGTGTGTCAGTCTTAGTGAAGGAGGCATGGCCTCTGTGTGTGTCAGTCTCAGTGAAGGAGGCATGGCCTCTGTGTATGTCAGTCTCAGTGAAGGAGGCGTGGCCTCTGTGTATGTCAGTCTCAGTGAAGGGGCGTGGCCTCTGTGTATGTCAGTCTCAGTGAAGGGGGCGTGGCCTCTGTGTGCCTGTCGCAGTGACTGTGTATGTCATTTACAATGATGTAACAATAACAAAATGCTCATCTCTGATGTGAGTCTGAATAAAGAAGAGCAGAGGAAGCTGGTGGTCATGTGGTGTAAGCTGATTTGTGTTTCAGGTGTATGAATTGATCAGGTGTCTTTGGAGCTGTACTGTACAGGTGTGACATTAACCGTGTGGCTGCAGGTCCTACTGTAATTAACGTCTCTGCTAAACGGCTAATCATCTGGCACTGAAGCCGGAAATTAAACCATGCACCTGCTAAACAGTACATGCTGATCAACAATGTGAAATTTACATGAGCCACTAGTTTCAGCTAAAACCCCACTTCCTGTTTGGACACTTCACAGTTAAATCAGGAGATAAATAGTAAAATGTGCAGTAAGTTTGTGCGAACTTTCAGTGTGTCTTTTTTACTGACTGTATGTGTAAATGTGTCACACCAAACCTACTGTAACTGTGTGTGTGTGTGTGTGTGTGTGTGTGTGTGTGTGTAGCTGCTTTTATTCTCTATAACACATGTTAATCTTCACTCATGAATATAAATCCCCCTTTTGCTGAAAAAACAGTCCTGACCCATCGAGGCATGGACTCCACTAGACCACAAAGATGTTAGCAGAAGATTCTTTAATTCCCGTAAGCTGTGAGGTGGGACCTCCATGGATCGGACATGCTTGTCCAGCACATCTCACAGATGCTTGATTGGATTGAGATCTGGGTAATTTTGAGGCCAACAAGAACCTCAAACTCATTGTTGTGCTCCTCAAACCATTCCTGAACCGTTTCTGCTTCGTGTCAGGCAGCATTATCCTGCTGAAAGAGGCCACAGCCATCAGGGAATGCTGTTTCCATGAAAGGGTGTACATGGTCTGCAACAATGCTTAAGTAGGTGGGACGTGTCAAAGTAACATCCACATGGATGGCAGGACCCAAGGTTTCCCAGCAGAACATTGCCCAAAGCATCACACTGCCTCTGCCGGCTTTCCTTCTTCCCACAGTGCATCCTGGTGCCGTGTGTTCCCCAGGCAAGTGACGCACACACACACACGGCCATCGATGTGATGTAAAAGAAAATGTGATTCATCAGAACAGGCCACCTTCTTCCGTTGCTCTCTGGTCCCATTCTGATGCTCATGTACCCATTGTTGGAACTTTCAGCAGTGTACAGGGGTCAGCATGGGCACCCTGACTGATCTGCAGCTATGCAGCTCCATACGCAACAAACTGTGATGCACTGTGTATTCTGGCACCTTTCTATCAGAACCAGCATTAACTTCTTCAGCAATTT
>JAOVYU010000051.1:1653171-1667805 GCA_025674565.1 Synodontis membranacea
GTTTTGTCCACGTTCAGAGACAGGTTGTTGACTTTGCACCAGTCCATTAGCCATTTCACCTCCTCCCTGTATGCTGAAATGGATGAATGAATGAGTGTACATTTTTAAAGATTAGTCAAGGTTGGAGCTCTAGTGGTTAAGTGGGTGAAATACAACAACACTGCAATGATTATACTCGTTGAACGTGTCTTTCATTTCCACCCATGTACACAAACCACATTCAGCCCATGCTGATTTGTTGCAGTCAGGTAACTTTACTATCCTGTTGTTCTTTCTGAACCTGTTTGTTTGTTTGAAAATAGACACAAATTGATTCAAATCAAAATTTCTCCCAGACACGTAAGTATGAAGCATTAGCCAATGATTGTCCAAATCATTTATTTGTCTACTAATCGAGCTTATTAATGGCTGTTAAATCTTCAATCTTTCTTATACGGTTGCCAAGAGAAGAATAATACTTTCGTTTTGTGCCTTAGTTTAAAGTGAATCAGAATTTGTCTTTCACATACAGTAGGTTAGATTTGACAATGCAAAAGGCAAAGGTCATTTCTTATTCATATCTTGAATAAGTAATGTATAATGTATAAATAATGTATCTAAATTTAAGGAAGGCTGCTTGACTCTCTGGATTGAGTATCTGTTTGGGAGTTTCAGAGGAAAAGGAAACTGGATGTCGACATTTGCATCAGCGTGTGTTTGTGGATCACAGTAATGAATCATACTGTATGATGTGAGCAGCAGCTGTTCTGAGATCAAAACTAAGACTTAAATGTGATCAAACAAACCTACAGTACATTTTCATTTTTGCTTTCAAATTTGACTTTAATTTAATTTAGTTTTTTTTATTACTTTTATTATGTTTAACATTATATTCAGTATGGGTAGTTCTTGCTACTTTTTTGGCGAACAGTTTCCATGATGTTTTTGTTCAGAAACACATATTCAAACAATGTTAGGTTCATGTCATAAAGGGTTAAACAGTCCATCAAAGAAATAGACAAGTGCTCATGCAAATGGCAATTCATTATTTTTCCTGCCATATATTGTGCAAAACAATCATTGCCTTTTGCTGTAAATCTTAGGAGCCAGCTATTTACCGAGTTAAAACCCCTGTAATGTGCTTTTGCTATGTAACATGCGTTCACTTTGTTCAGACCTGTAAATGGTATGTTTGGTTTGATTCTTCACCTAATTCACTTCCTTAATTCTGCCATCAGCTGAGAGCACAAGATAAGTTCCTATATCACAGATAAGTTATTTTCAGAAAAATCCAATTTTAATGTGGTTGGATCTGATGATACTGTGTTTCTGTGCAGAAAGCCAGGATAAGAATTCCAACCAAATTACAATTAGGGAATTATAAATCACAGAGGGGGCTGGGGCTGTATTTCTACAGTGGTGTTGCTGAGCTTGTTTTCGTTGCTGGCATCATGAACTAAAAAATGTACAGAGGCATGTTTAATGCAAACGTGCAGGAATAAGTGAAGAAATTATTAAGTGAAAAGTTGATTTTCAGGACTATAATTCAAATACCAGCTGGCTTTTGAGAGAATGCTTTGCCAAAAATTAAAGTGTTAGAATAGCCCTCAAAGAGCACTGACCTAAACTCTATAGAGCATCTGTAGGATGTAATGGAGAAGTAAATTCTTGATGTTCCAGTGTGGATGAATTTAAAATGAACTGAAACTTACATGTGATTCCATGTCCAGACATTGTCAAGAAACAAGGATGGCAAACACTCTACTGTAACTGTGACCATTAATATTTTCTCCAAGTTGCTTTTCTTGTCATACATTACATAGGGCAATCACAACCATTTTTTCACTGGACCGATAGCTGCATCACCTGTGACGCGCTCTTATGTTTTCTAAGCTCCTCTGAATGGCCTGACTCAGTTGAATGTTTGTTCCGCTGCCAGTTGTGTGTTCAAGGTAAGTTCCCAATGAGGGAATCTGTATAATACCATTTAAAATATTTACTGAAACAGAAGATAATTACAGCATGATAATTACATTACAAATACATACCATACAATAGTTCCTGAATGATATTACATTATTATTCCTCAATATAATTTAATGTTCTTTTTTAGAATGTACTGTAGTAATAGTACATATACAGTATCATATGTGAAAATAAAATGTTAGTTCTTAGCAAGCAATAATCAATTCTAATGAAATATATCATTACAAAAGCAAATGTTATGTGAACGTGTATTAGTGCATCTCAAAATATTAGTGAAAAAGTGCAATATTCTAAATCAGTTATCTAAGAAAGTGAAAATGCAATATAATGTAGATTCATTAGTGAACTAAATTCTAGAAACATGAAGTGAACTAAAATGTGTCAAGCATTTTTCTATTTTATGTTTGATAATTATGGCCTACAGCTCAAAAGAAGTAAATAAAACCATCTCAAATTAGTAGTATATTTAATTTAAAGTTTGAATAAATTACTGTTCAAACTGTACAATTAATTTTAATGGAGTCCCAACCAAGTACTGACTGTATAAATCAGGGGTCTCCCAACTACGGCCCGTGGTCCATTTTTAATTGGCCTGCAGCAAATTCTAAATATATAATGGAATATGACCCACACATGAAATTTGCGTTTTACTATATTTTATTTCGTAGTTTTATCACTAGGTGGAGTTACTGTTTTGAATATGGCAGCTTCTCCACAAAAGATTAATCAAAGAAAGATTTTGCCACGGCTGACCAAAAATGGCAGAACCAAAGAAACGCAAGATAGTAAGTGAGTGCAGAAAATTTCAGACACAGTGGTGTAGCGGCAATTTGGCTGGAAAAGGGTCAAGTGTGCATTGACCTCTTAGAAAATATAATATAATACCCAGCCATGCTCTTAAATAAAATGCTGAGTCTGTAAAAACATGTTTGTACCATATGCCAGCATTTGTCAAAACATGTTTGTCCAAAATGCACCTGTTAAAACCACAATTGACGTACTAGACGTATATTGACGTACTAAGCGTAAATGTCAGAGTTATTTTTGATGATATGTCTTGATTATATGTCTGACACTGTCTAGCTAGATTTCCTGTTATTGAGACCAACAGGTTGATGCTGACAAGATGATGACCTATTACAAGCCTGCATTTATTTTATAAAGATATTTTCATATAAAACTATATGTATTGAAGTATGTATTGGAGGTATGACCGATGCTTTATTGCCATAACCAAAAAAGGGCCAAAACTTATATGTTTGAGAACACAATGTTTGTCCAAAGTTGCATAGCCCACATACACATAGTGATTGAGCGCACACACATAGACACGGGATTGAACACACACACATAGTCACGTACATCATGCACACTGAAAACATTGACAGGTCATTGACCTGTGATTCTGTTTATATCAAGAGACACCTAGAGGTTGATGGCAGCAAAGCTGAAAGTCAGATAGAAGCCTCCAATGGGACAGCCCAGGAAGTACTCCCAGCAAATAAGATAACAATTTGGGAGGAGTTATGCAATGTCAGATAGCGTTACCATAACGATATTTAAGATGATGTATTTGTGTCTTCTCTTTGTTTTTGTGTTTGTGGGAAGATCAGCTGATGTTTGTACCTGCTTTGCTCATGAGCCGAGAATATATATTTTTTGAAGATATTTTTGATTCAGTTCATCATTTTTGAGTAAGTGTCATTCATCCCTAACAGTGGGAAAATTAATATTTCTTCATAGAATTCATTATAAGTGAGTTTTACACATTACACAGTATGCATTAAGGAGCCCAATTATAATAAAAAATGATAAATTAAGTCATTTTTTGCTGATAACATTTTCTAACAAATGTTAGTTGATCTGTTAACAAGCTCAATAATTTAATTACATAGCAAGCTTGAAATACACCCCTCCCCTTTTCCCCTTATTTTTCCTCCTTTATACAGGGCTGTCAAGGGGGGTCACGATCCTGACTAAGAAGCAATCTGAGGCTGCTGTTTCGAGAATGACCTGCCAACCCTTTTTGTAATAAAATAAATGAAAACCCCTTAATAGAAAGCTGTGATGTAGACTTTTTTTTTTTTTTTTTTTTTAACAAGCATAATTTACCTACACTGGATTGATTTCATTTAACTTTAATACACTAGAGGTAAGGCGATGTTACAAAATCTTTGTTTACCAGTGTATTTACAATAGATTTACAAATATTTAATCTATACAATCTTTATATAACACTGGTTTGATAAACTTGTGTGAGTCTTGAACAGAAACAGGAGCGGATGCATGCACAGGAATCCAAGAATAAAGCAGTTTATTAAACTATATACAAATGGGAAACGGTATCAGAGTCATCAAGAACCGATGTAATATCAGAATCCCAAAAAGTGTGCAGGTAACGTGATAAACCACAACAGAGTCAAGAATCCACTATAAGCAGAGTAAATATTCCAACATGAGCAAAGTCAATAATCCGACATGAGCAAGGTCAAGAATCCGACATGAGCAAAGTCAATAACCCAACATAAGCAAGGTCAAGAATCCAACATGAGCAGAGTCAATAATCTGACATGAACATAGTCAATAATTCAACATGAGGAAGGTCAATAATCCAACATGAACATAGTCAATAATCCAACATGAGCAAGGTCAATAATCCAACATGAGCAAGGTCAATAATCCAACATGAACATGGTCCATAATCCAGCGTGAACAGAATCCAGAATCCGACTGTGAACTAGATCAGGAATTAAACTATGAGCAGGACAGCAGGGCTAGGCAGGAATCAAAAACATAGAACAGACAGGGATCAAAACCAGGTAAACCAACATGAAAAATGCTCAGCAAGACACACAAGAGGGTGACTATATTACTTCACAAAGAGCCTCTGGCTGAGGCTCTCTTTAAAAGCACTCTTAGTGTGTGAGTGTAAATTGGGTACACCTGTATCCAATTGGCAGTCAGGAGGTTCAGCGACCATGTGCTTGTCGGCCATCTTGATTCGTAGGCCACATGGGAAATGTAGTCCATGGCTGATGTGCACATGACAGAAGGAGAGCCAGAGCACATGCACATGTCGGCCCTCTTGATTTGTAGTCCAGGCCACATAGGAAATGTAGTCCATGGCTGATGGGAACCTGACAGTGTGCACCAGCCTGTGTATTGAGTAGTGTAGTAAAAAAATGTTCAAAAGTTCAACCAGACTCAGTTCGGCTCTGACGCTGATTTGGGGGAATTTCTTTAAATATATTGTAGCATTCTTCATCACGCCGAACACAACGGAGAAGAGACAAGAGAGTTCTTTTTGTCCCCCAATGCAAATGGCTAGGGTACTCTTTTATTGCCTCAAAGCATGGGTACAACAGAACACATCAACTAAACAGAATGAGCATATCAGACCGCATGCATAACACACAAAAACAGGCCGAGGCCGTTAAACTAACCCTCTTGGGCCAGGAGGGTGAACCCTGAACCACGCCCGCCGCTGGCATAGACTCCATTAAAACAGGGAGCAGGGAATGATGGTCCTACCCATCACCCAGCCCACCGTTACACTACCCCTCCCTTAGCGGGTGGCTGTCCCCGGACACAAACAACAACACTTTTTTTTTTTTTCCAACCTTTTAACAGTCTCTGAAACGAGGTGGGAGTCTGCGCTGGTGCTGAGATTGCCTGAGTCCCTGAAGGGAAGAGGGAGGAGCGCGCACACAGTCCCTGAGCTCCTCTTGCTCCTCAGAGTTCACATGTCCGTTCACATGTGGCTGGTAGGGTGCGAGCCGCTCCCTGTGGAGAACCACCACACATGCTCGCCCCGCCAGACGTACCCGGTACACCACATCGGATAGCCGCCCCAACACAACACGGTCCAATCCAATGCGACATTAACTTAGGTGACAGTTCCTTTTTCCTACCGGGGGAAAAAACCCAAACGCGCTCCCCGACCCCAAAGTCCCTGCCGCCGCAATGCACGTCATACACGCGGCACTGTTTAATCCCAGCATCCGCAAGTGCCTGATGAGCGAGTTCGTGTGCCCGGTACAGTCTCTCTCTGAGTGCAGCAAAGTATTCCATACCTGGTTTAAACGGTAGTTCCTGTTCCACAGGAGGCCCAAATGGTGTCCGTAGCTCGTGGCCGAACATGAGAGCAGTGGTAGTCAATTGGGTGGATTCCTGCACTGCAGTGCGATACGCCCAGAGCACAAGCGGCAGATGTTCGTCCCAATCTCGCTGACGATCGCTGGTGAGCATGGCGAGCTGGGTGGCAAGCGCGCGGATAAAACGTTCCACAAGTCCCTCACTTTGCGGATGCAACGGAGTAGTGCACGTCTTACGGACGCCGAGGAACTCACACACGGCGGCGAAGACTTCCGCCTCAAAGTTCCGTCCCTGGTCGCTATGGAGCTCCCTAGGCGCACTGAAATGACTAAACAGTTCTTCTACTAACACTCTCACCATCTTGGATGCACTCTGGTCTGGTACAGCGAACGCCTCAGACCACTTGGTAAAATAGTCCATAGCGATGAGAATATAACGGTTCCCATGGTCCGAAAGTGGAAAAGGTCCGAGAATGTCTACCCCAACGCGATACATAGGAGCCCCCACACGGAAATCCTGTAATGGGGTGCGTGATCGCTGAGCTGGGCCCTTCTTGGCCGTACACACATCGCAACAATGCTCAAACAGTTCGGTGTCCACAGCTGCATCAGCTCCGCTCGCCCGCATGGGCACTGCCAACAACGGTATAACAGTCCGTCACGCATAGTCAAACTGGACCACTGTGAATGTAATGCTTTCAGTTATTGCCCTTGGTGTACGATCGCCACGTAGTCTGGATGTTGGCTCGCTTCCACCCAGCCCAGCACCTCTCGCAGGATTGGATTGCTCTGCTGCTCTGCGATGAGTTGTTCGTTGTTCATTTGCAGCACCAGCGAACTGACAGACGGCGTGGTTCTCTGCGTCGCTGTCACCCATCTGCAGGTAGACTCTGGCTCTGACATAGGCGGCTGGAGGACAGGAAGATCGGCGGAGACACGTTCCTCGGTCCGCTGACAGTAGCGACAATGCTGATCAATGCACGAGCCACCGCGCCAGCTGTCCCTCTGGTTCTTTAAAGTTCAGCAGCCACGTCAAAGAAGCATGATCGGTCCTGATAAAAATGGCTGTCCCTATAAGTACGGCCGGAAATGTCTTAGCGCCAACACCACAGTTAACAGTTCTCATCATGTCACACAATAGTTCCGCTCTGGAGCTGACAATGCATGGCTGAAATAAGCGATAACTCGCTCACCTTGATCACTGCTCTCTGACAACACGCAAAAGTCCGGTTATTTTTAGTTAAGTCATGCAACGGGCTAGCAATCTTAGCAAAGTCCTTCACAAACCGCCGATAATATCAGGCTAACCCCAGAAAACTTCTAAGTTGTTGAACACTCACCAGCATTGGCCAGTCCCGCACTGCTGTGACTTTAGCTGGATCTGTAGCGACTCCCTCCTCCCTGATTACATGACCCAGGAACGTAGTCTCACGCCGAAGCAAATGACATTTTCTCAGGTGAAATTGCAAATTCGCCTTACGTATCGCCGTGAATACTTCCCTCAAGTTAGTGAGCGCGCTGTCAAAGTCTTTCCCGTGCACGAGCAAGTCGTCCAGGTACACAACACAGCGAGAGCATGGAATGTCCACAAGCACTTTCTCCATGAGCCTCTTGAATGTCGCCGGAGCATTACAAAGTCCGAATGGCATCCGGC
This sequence comes from Synodontis membranacea, assembly GCA_025674565.1. Taxonomy (NCBI): domain Eukaryota; kingdom Metazoa; phylum Chordata; class Actinopteri; order Siluriformes; family Mochokidae; genus Synodontis; species Synodontis membranacea. Next base: position 1,660,885 of record JAOVYU010000051.1, read on the forward strand.
GGAATTGCCATAGTCCCTGGCCGATAGAAAAGGCCGTCTTCGCCTGCACCTCTGGGGCTAACTCCACTTGCCAGTAACCGCAACGTAAGTCCAATGAACTGAACCAGCGTGAACCCACCACATAGTCAAATGCATCATCAGTCCAAGAAAGTGGATAAAAGTCTTTCCGAGTCACATTGTTCAAACGCCGGTAATGTACACAAAAGCGTCAAATGCCATCCTTTTTCTTCACTAACACCACCGGCGATGACCACGGGCTGTCCATCGGCTCAATCACCCCAGCATTGCACATTTCCGCGGTTGTTTGCTTCGCCAGCGGAAGATGCCTTGGTCGCAAACGGATAGGTGGTTCGCTCCCAGTGTCTATGTGGTGCTGCACCAAGTCCATGTAAGTGCAATCACTCTCACTCACCACAAAAATGTCTGTGAACTCGCCCATAGGAGTCCCAAGTTTTGTTCCGCTTCCAAACCCGCGCTGCTGCGCTCCAGCAGCTCACTCACGGCACTCACTCTGTCCGCGGACAGGTCCCATCGCTTGTCCCTGGCCGGAAGAGAAACGTCCTTAGCCTGAGCCGAAAAAGTGTCCCTACTCGTCGGCTGCCTCGGGGCAGTAAGTTCGATCACGCCAAAGTCTGCATGCAATGTTCCCAATGATACATCCACAACCACTCTCGGTCTGGACATTCAAGAATGTCCAGACCGAGAATACAACTGTCCTGAATTTCCCCGACAAAGAATTTGTGCCAGTACGTGTGCTCACCGATAGTCACTTGAACCATCCGCTTCACTCTCATTTTCGCCCGATCGCCATTCATGGTAGTAATGCAAAGAGTCTCGTCCGGCACCCCAGAAAAGCACTCCGTACGATCCAATAATCCACAACGTACCAGAGAAATTTTTGATCCAGTGTCAACCAAAGCACGACAATGAGTCCAATAAACAATCTACGTAATCTAATCTACAGTCCCGCATGATTTCCCAAATGGCCCAAACGAAAATTAATTCCACAGTCAGGGGAAAAACTACTCGCGGCGGAAGGTGGCTTGCCCGCAACACCTCTCCGCTCTAGTTTAAACACTGCTGGGGTACGGAGTATTTCGGCTTGAGAGCGTTGCAATAACATGCAATATGCCCTGGCTCACCACATCTAAAGCAGACCTCATGTCCTGCTGATCGCTGTCCTCCTCAATGCCGACATGCTGCACTCTCTTTTGGCCGTGCTGCTCGCCCAGAATCGATTCGGCCTGCTCCACCTCTCACAGTGCTGCCGCCAGTGAATGCGGCACAGCCAGCCGCGTGTGCTCGCGAAGCCACCGAGGCTGCAGTCCCCAGAGAAAATCTCGCAGCGCTAGCTCTTCCTGCACCTCTGCTGCAAACTCTGGATAACCGCGCTGTGAAACACACTTTAAGTCCGTTGCGAAAGCTCCAAGTTTCTCGCCGTCATGCCTCTGCCAGATGACAAACTCGTGGCCGGCAGCTTCCCTCTGTTCACCGGCCCCGAAACAGCAGCAGAGCGCTTGCTGGATCTCTTCCCAGCTCTGCTGCTCATGCGGAAGAAGATCCTTCAGCACGCGAAGCACCTCCCCCTCCAAGGAGAGCGCGACTCAAACAGCGGTCTCAGTGGAGCTCCAACCCAAAGCGAGAGCAGCGAGGCACGTCTGCGCGATGTATGCGTTAGGTGGTCCATCTCCCTGGAACGCCGGAAGCTTTAGCTCGCTCCGCCGGCCGTCAACACGGGACGCAGGCTCACTCGCCGCCTCCAGATTCAGCGCCGTGGCCATCAGTGGGTCTCTGCACCTCCGCTGCTAGAACGGTCTTTTCACGCTGGCCCCCTCTGGTAGGTAGTGGCTCTTCCTCCGCAGTTTTTCCGCGACTGGAGAGGCTGCTTCCATCTCACTGGCAAGCTCGTTGATAATCTCTTCCGCTATAGCCTCCATCTTGTCCATCTCCAAATCCCACTTCTGACACCAATGTAGCGTTCTTCGTCACGCCGAACACAACAAAGATCAGGCAAGAGAGTTCTTTTGCAAGAACCCCCAATGCAAATGGCTAGGGTGCTCTTGTATTGCCTCAAAGCATGGGTACAACAGAACACATCAACTGAATGGAATGAGCATATCAGACCGCATGCATAACACACAAAAACAGGCCGAGGCCGTTAAACTAACCCCCTTGGGCCAGGAGGGTGAACCTTCCCGGCATAGACTCCGTTAAAACGGGGAGCAGGGGATGATGGTCCTAGCCATTACCCCGACCACCGTTACAATATATTCCGATACAATTACTAATCACCTGCTAAAAATATATTTAGTAACCTAATCTAATTACCACAAAATTAAAGTAATGTAACTGATTACTGTCCATTACTTTTGGATTACCTCAGTACCAGATATGTACTAAAATAAATTAAATATATGAAATAAATGTAATTTATGTGTAGAATACAGATTTTTAGAATATATTTACAAATTAATCTTTATTTAACACTGGTTTGATGAACTTGTGTGCACCAGCCTGTGTATTGTGTGTTGTAAAAGCGTTTGAAGCCTTGTGAAATGAGCCACTTCTCAAAACAATTGGCTGAAAAGTTTCAGTGTTTCATGAAGCTTCATCTGGCCATCACTATGCATGAGCATAGACAAAAACCAAGGGTAACAGGAATAAACACAACAAAAGCTTGACAAAGTAATGCTGAAAACCCAAAACTAGTGCTAATGAAACATAACACAGATGAAACAAATCAGGGATATGCAAGCGGTGATGAGCGGTGTAAGTAAAAGTTCAACAAGACTCAGTTCGGCTCTGATGCTGTTTTGGGGGATTGCTTTAAATATATATTCCGATACAATTACTAATCACCTGCTAAAAATATATTTAGTAACCTAATCTAATTACCACAAAATTAAAGTAATGTAACTGATTACTGTCCATTATGTACCAGATATGTGGATGATGACAACATTTTCACAATTGAAGGCAGAGCCTGCACCGTACTGTGATGGTGATCCCATTTTCTGCTTTAAAAACAAAATACTGGTGAAATTTCCATGATTCCATGATTTCCAAAGGCCATGATATTGAATTGGTGACTGTAAGATTGGCCACACATTTGTACGTAGCATATCATTCTTATTTAGGGCTGCAACAACAGATAATTTTGATAATCAGATTTTCTTGATTAGTCAATTATTTTTATTTTAGAAAATATATTATATACCAAAGATACCAAAAATATTAATTTGCAGCATTTTATAAAGCACAACTACATAACTTTTTCTTAACTAAGCTTAATTAAATAGCAGTTCACTAATGATAGCATTAGTGACATTTATCGGATAATCTGTCACAGCAAGAGAAAATTATCAAGTGCTTACGTAGCCAAATAATACACTCAAACTAACTTAAGGAGGCGTTATATATTATTTATTGCTTATCTTTTTTTTTTTTCAGTCGGACAAATACAAAATAAAGATAAAATAAATATCAGCTACCTGTTTTACTCACTGAAAATCTCCGATGCTAAATTAATTTTACATGCTGTGTGTGTGTGTGAGAGATTTTTAGTGTGTGGAATTCCTTTTCAGTGTGTGGAATCGACTCGATTTGTAGTTGATTCTTAGTTTTCAATGAGGAGATAAGTGAATCAACTCTCTTTGGGATCAACTTGTGAACTGAAATCAGGATGGAGGCTTGATGACACACAAAACATAAAAATTGTGGAATGCAAGAATGGGCCGGAAAAATAGACTTGTTTAACTTTCACTTCTTAATGCAGTTCTACTAATAAAGAAGTTAACTGGCAATTATTTGTATTATAGATTTTTATTGATTTTGCTGTTGAAGTTGATTGAAGTTGTTGCGCCCCTTATGGATTTAAAATTGTAATCCTGTAAAAATCCCCTTTAATTCTAAAGGTACCAGTAGGCTGATTACAGCTTTTTCCCCCTGTAACTATAACAGAATACAAGTACCTTTTTTGTGTCCTAATTATGTAGCACTGTGCCATGTATTCTGTTACTCCCCAAGTCTTGTCATTTGTTAGTTACATTTGTTAGTTACTATTCTACTACTACAACTACTACTACTACTAATAATAAAGATAATAATTTAATAATAATTAAAAGAAACACTCTGAGACCGTTTGTCAAAAAAATTATTTGGAGAATGCATGATCATACATAATGCAAAAAATTTATCCAAAGATAAAATGTAAACATTTTTATTACATTTATATTGCATTATCATGCAGAAATAGAGATGTATTTACTGATAGATTACAAATCTTTAGAAACATAAATACAATAAAATTTTATTTTATTTTAGCTACTGCAAACAGTTCTATAACTATTGAATTCATTTCTTACACACATTTGTTAACAACTTTTAACCACCACAAATATAACTACAGATCTGTCTATGCCAACTAGTATTTAATGTAATAAATACACTATCTCCATATTTAAAAATATTATATAATCATATTTACACATTGAATAACAATCTAATTTATTAACTGAAATTATTTTAAACATGTACCAATGTACTGTATTACAGTTCAATTAATAATGAAGGAATATATTCAAGGGTCTATGAAAATATATACATTGTAATCATGAATACATACATGAGCAAGTACATGAGCACTGTTGCCTCACTGTAAGATGGTCCTGGGTTCAATCCCTTGGTTGGCCAAGGGTGCCTTTCTGTGTGATGTTTGTTTGTTCTCCCTATGCATTCTCCAGTTTCCTCCCTCAGTCCAAAGACATGCAGATTAGGTCAAGTGGCTACTCTAAATTGCCCATAGTTGTGCATGTTTGTTTGTATCTGTGTTGGCCCTGCAATTTAATGGCGATCAGTCCAGAGTGTGCCCTTCCTTGCATTCAAAATCAGCTAGAATTGGCCCTAGCATCGCAGTGATCCATAATCCATAAGCAGTATAGGAAAGTATATATAGGAAAGATAGTGTCTGAAACCCCTCATTCCTAAAACACATCCAAATAAAGTTGGATATGCCAGCTATGGAAAGAAACCATTTGCAAAAATATATAAAATTCGGCTATGTCCCTATCACTATCATCATTAAAATATATGACAAAACATTCTCCAACTACCGTGATTGGGGACGCATTGTTCCAGAAAGAGATTTTTCAATTTCCAAACATTCATGTAGCTTGCTTAATATAAATTAAGAACTATTCTAATTTATTAACTTCAATTATTTTAAGCATGTACCAATGTATTACAGTTTAAATAATATATAATAGATTATTTGTTTGTTCATAAAGTTGTTTTAAAGTAGTTACTATATTTAAATATAATGTAAAATAAACCAGTCTGTCATATTACTATTATCTGTAACTCAGTCTAACTCCTGAATCATACTGGAATTTTTTTACTAGCTTAGCAACTTGTTCAAATTGTTTGCTCTGTTGTTCATATATGAGCAGAATCTGTTTGTCATAACAAACTGTGGTGTTGCATGTAGTCTCTGTTCTGACAATCATATTCAGCTGATCCAGGGCCAGACTGAGGATAGCACTGGTTAGTGGACAATCAGGTTGCAAATATCTGAGGTCCCTAGAATGGCTTTTAGTAAGAAGGGGTTCCAGAATGCTGAAGTCTGGTGGCGGGAGAAACGGGGCATATTCTGAGCTTTTCTGCTTATAGCAATAATCTAGCTTCTCAAATGCTGTCTTCAGAAAAGACCACCTGGTGTACTGTGGTCTTTCCTAGAAGGTCACAATAACACAGAGAGTTTTTCAGTCACGTTTTGTTTCTAATGAAAGAAATGCATTGAGTCGCTTAGCCAAAATTTCTGAAAATACCATATATTCAACACCTATGTGTCTATGAAAGTTTTTAGGTAACTGTCATCTCATTAATATATCATTGTACTTTTTTTTATAGTCCTCTGTATATGAAAGCCAACTATCGTAGTATGTCACATTCTTAGTACTGTCTTCTTCTACATAACCGAAAGACTTTCTAGCACTCAGTATTTCTGCCCCACTAATCTTCCCTGGTCTTCTGTCAAAATTGTATTCTAATTTCTTGGACTTTGGGAGTTTCCTTTCAGTCTGAGCTTTAGGACAAGAGGATAATGATCAGAAATGCCCTGGACTGCTCTATTTGTCTCTACTTCAGTTGAATCCACCATTTCCATTTTGTTCTCTGGCAGGAAAAACATGTCTAACCTGGAGTAACTCTCATTTTGACTTCTTGTAAATCTCATTTCATCTACCTCATCAGTAGAGTGTAAGAATGACCAGCTGTCTCTGAGATTCAGAGATGCAGTAAAGTCTTCTAAAATAGCTCTTAATGGTGAATTTCTTGATGATGGAGGTCTCCGATCTAAGCTGGGATTCAAAACTGTGTTGAAATCACCTCCAACCACTAGTACACCCTTAGCTGTTTCCATCAAATACTCTTTCAATCTACCCAAGACATTTCTGTCTGCTTTATGATTGTACACATTAACAAGAGTGTATTGTTCACCATACAGATGACAGAAGAGCACAATGTAACCTCCACTGCAGTCCTCATCATGGCATATGTACTCAAATGGTACAGTCTTTCTTATCAGAATGGCAACTCCTTTGCTGCGAGAGTTGTGCACAGTGAAGAATATTTTCCAGTCATTTCCCGTCTTATCTTCAAATATTTTGTAACACTCTGACCCAACATTTGTTTCTTGTATAAAGGCAATATCAGCCTTAAGGCGACTGAGAATTTTCAATAATTCTGTTAACTTATCGGGTGAATTTGTGGTATTTTTAACACCATTTGTGTTCCAGGTGACAAAAACGAGGTGCTGTTCTGCTGTTTTGGCTTCTCTGTTTTGTGATGCCATAACTATTGATTTAACTTCTGTAAATAAAATAATCAATTTTAGACATTATAATATAATATAATATAATATAA
>JAOVYU010000051.1:1988278-1999045 GCA_025674565.1 Synodontis membranacea
CTATTTTTTCTATTTATTTTATCTATCTATCTATCTATCTATCTATCTATCTATCTATCTATCTATCTATCTATCTAATATCTGTAAATCTGTGATTTCTCCACATGAACAATTCAATTAGGAAAAAAAGGATGCCTTTGAGAAGAATGTTTTACTTTTTTTTTTTTTTAATTTTCAGTTTTGACTAATGCATAGAATGTAAAGAATAGAAAGAACATTGTATTAGCTCAGGGGTGGCCAACCAGGCAGAGACCAAGAGCCACAGTTTTTTACTGTGTTGCTTAGTGGGACTTCTGGCATACCTTGCCTTGAACAATCCTCTTCAAATCTGGCTTGCATTCTGTTGTTGCCACTCGAAGCAATTCTTTCACGTGGGTGTCAGTCAGAACAGATCGATGCTTTGATTTGAAATGCACTAATGACGCCTGACATATAAGGCAGAATCGGCATTACGTTCAACAAAAAAATATAAACTCTCCCACTCTGTTAAAAATGTCCTGTGTTCATCTTCATATTTTCGTTTTGCTGTGCATTTTTTCCCTGCCATTTTGAGAGCGAACTTGACATAAATTGTTTACTTGAATGATCTTGCCCCTACTGGGAAACTTTGCGGTATTTTCATCTCACGCACATGCACATTTGATGAAAATACCGTACTGAACTCAAGCGAAGCCAACACGCACATTAAAAAAAACCCACAAACACAAACTTCGATATGAACGTAAGAGCCTCATAAAACAAGGCAAAGAGCCTCATGCGGCTCAGGAGCCACGGGTTGGCCACTCCTGTATTAGCTCATTATACACCATGAGGTATGAAAGAGAAGAGACTACAGATAAGCATTAAATTATTAACAAAAGTTTTTCATTTTTTCACCACCATTTGACAAAATAATCACATAAAAAGAAATAGCGTGTCCTGAATCTTAGTAACAGGTCTCTAATGCCAGAGTGTATTGCTTGGTGCAAACCTCAAGTGTATTGTTTAACAGGCATGATGATCAGTGGTGCTGAGTTTTTACCACCATGATTGCGTGCAGGACTGAAGAATGGATAAAGTTTCTCAGTGAAAGTCTGACCAACGAAAGAGTAGATAAGAGATTTGGCCTCGACGTCATAGAAGGAGACCAAACCTTCCTCGTAATCCACAAACACCCCCAGCTTCTGAGGAGCCTGGTTCATGGAGAGCGGAACAGGAGGAGAGTCACAAGCCTCGTATTTATTCTTTTTTCTCAGCCACACCGTCCAGTATCCGTTCATAGGGCTGGTTATTATCCTTCCTTTTCTGTTAACAGATTCTTGGGCGACTCCTACATCCCATTTAATCTTCTCTTTGACCCGAACCTCATAATAAAATTTCCCTGAGGCGAATCCCTCCTTTCCCAGCACACATGCACAATGATCAAACCTCTCTGGGTTATCAGAGAGATCTTGTCGCAAATCTTCCTGTCTCACTTGTTTTCCATCATGAGACAATATGAGTTCAGGATGAGCTGTATCAGGATCCAAAGTCACATCCACTGAAAAAAAAAAACACAATTTATAACCATTTTATAGCATTATATCATGTGTGAACTTGAAGAAATATTAGGGTATCGCATAGGTTCATGGACTAGTAAATATCTTTAATTATTTATCAAAACTCCCTGTAAAAGAAGGTAGTGCCAAGCATTTTGTATCTGATCTGCCTTATTGTGTACTACTATTATTGCCATAGTGTCTGACCTCTGCCTGCATACATTAATCTGTTTGTTGACCTGTGCCTGTTTCCAGGATGCTGATATTGAAGTAATTGAGTGTGTAATGATTGAGTAATGAAGACAAGTTACACACCTGCATATTGTTGAATTCTCTTCAGATCTGTTTGGAAAAAAACAATAATTTTTTTTTTTTTTTTTGAAAGTCATATAATAGAACAGAATGTCAAGGTTAGAAATCGAACAGTGAATGGGTCTGGGTGAAACAGAAAAAAAAAAAAAAAAAAAAAAAAAAAAAAAATTTCCCAAAAATACACTCACTGACCACTTAATAATTACCCATATACAACTGTTATTTTTTGCAAATAATTAATTAAAAAAGAACGCCCACAAAAACAGTAGCCTTGTGAATGGACATGTTAATGAGAGAGGTTAAAGGAGAATGGACATAGCTCAAATAATCACTCTTTACAACAGAGGTGAACAGAAAAGCATCTCCAAATGCACAGTGTTGTCCAGTCTTAAAATGACGTTTCTAATAATTTGATCACTGAATATATTTTGTAGAGATGCAAGCCTGCCACTAGAGGGCATCAGAAACATTTGGGCTTCACTTTAAATCCTTGTTATTACTGTAAATAAGCTCAGATAGGTCATGCAATATTTCCTTTTTTATTGTCATAGATAACAATATAACAAGAGTTATTTTCTTGAGATCATAACCTATATTTTATGTAAACATGCAATGATAAAGCATATATTTTTAAATTAATCAGGGATTACCACAAGACTCTATCGCTGGTGCGGTGAAGTCACTGGAAGAAACTGACAAATAACCTGATTTGTTTTAGCTAAGATTACTTTTAAATCTATTTGGAGAACTACTATAATGGTCTGTTGGATTAATCTTTGGTTGTGATGACATTCATAATAATAACTTTATTCAAGGGACAATTTTAACAGAAGTATTTATTTATTTATTTACTTTACTAAATCATTTCATTCACACACGGACCTACAGCAAAAACTTTCAGATTCAATGGATAAGAAACAGTAGAAGAAACCAACGATCAAGTGTTAACAGAAACTTAAACGTGTCTATATCATCTGATTCAGGGCTACACGTCACACAAGGATGTTTACACCAGTTACTCAGTGACGTCACTCATTGCAGGAGCTTAAAGTGTCAGCTCTTAGTGACTCAGTCCTGGGAATTTTAAATAATTTTACCAAGACCACGATGTAACCCCCAGCTACAAGAGTGCACTTTTTGGAGCCACAGTTTCTAACTCTTATACCATATACAGTCAGGGCACATGATAAAGTCTCTGTCATTAACGGAGCATTTTAATTAGAAAATAACATAGGGCATTATTTGTCACCATGTCAGACATGTTTAAATAGAAAATGAATAATGACAAATGGCCTCACCACAAATCCTTATTGACTACAGACTTATATGCACTTACCAAAGTCAACAAACCTGTCCATTTCCTTGTTGAGAGACTCCAGATTCAGAGATAGCGCTCTCCTCAACTTCTCCAAAGTCTGTTTATTGCTCCGGTCCTTTGCAAATAAAAGAAGTATATGTTTTACATACTGTACCATTAAATGGATGTGTTACTGTTGGACTTTGCCGAAGACTCACTTTTTTGAACTCTGAGGTGTTTCTGAGTTTTTCATTGTCCTTCTTCTTGTCCTGCATCATATTAACTTCTTCTGGTATGTTCCTGAGATGAGTCTATGATAAATTGATAAATGAAAATATATATATATATAAAAAAAGGGTCCTTAAAAAAAGTCCCAAAACCCTGATTAATTATGTAATTATTTTTCTATGTCTAAATGTATTTCACCATTTTTACTTGAATTTCTTGCTTTGTAGGAATTGCAAGTCTGTGAACAGAACTGACACACGCAGATTAACTGATTTCTCATGAATGAGCGTGAGTGTAGCATGATTTAGAAATGAAAGTACAGTCACTTAAGCTTTTGGGGAATTCCTCAATGCAAATTGATTACATAATCATGGCGCTAGTGTGAAAAACATTCTTTAAGGCACATCATGTGTAAACACTTATTAGTGTAATTAGTGTAGAGTCATTATTTCAATAAGCACATTCAGAGTAACAGAGAAACCTGATGAGAGAGAGAGAGAGAGAGAGAGAGAGAGAGAGAGAGAGAGAGAGAGAGAATTTGAAATTGTACTTGGTTATACTCAAAAAAAAAAAAAAATTCTGAAAGAAAAAAAAACCCATCGATTAGATTCATGGTAGTATTCCCCTTATATAATAAAATAAACTGGAATAAACTTCAAATTATTTCAAGGTTGATAAAACATCCCACATACGAATTAAAACATATAGAATATGTATAATAATTATAATAAATATAACTATATACACTTCATTAGAATTTACCTTGTGGTTGTTTGAGCTGTTTGATGGTGTTCAGCTGAAATGAATTACATTCTCCCCATACCTTTCATTTCATCTGTGTGACATCATGAAACCACACCCATTTCTTTCTTTTTTTTTTTTTTTTTTTTTTTTTTTTTTTTTTTTTACAATTACAGGTTTGTGCCACCAGTGGGCAGCAAATAAACACCATCATCAACATCCTCTCTTTATGATCCCAAACCCCACATATTAAAAAAAAAAAAAAAAACTCCTTTGCAAATGTGTGTTTGTGTAATTCCATAAAGTCATTTTTTTTAATCCACTCAAGGCTAATTTGCATAATATCTTGTTTACGTTTATGTAAATAGCAGTAATAGGTGTACAAAACTCACTCATATTTAATTACAAGGAACACTTGCATTTTTAATAATACACGTCGATCTGCAGTTAGGGAACTTTCTGCCATCCATTTATTTCTTCAGGATCTGTGAATGTTTATCTGGTTCAGGAGTTGTTGTGGACCCAGAAGAAGTTCCCTCAGACTCTAATCCATTTATTTGACCTGATAGCTACTACACCATCGAATTCTGAACCCCATCTAAAGAGGTTTGTCACTAGTTAAAAATGTTTCCCAAAGCTACAAAAAGATAAATTTTGTGGAGAATTTGAAACCTTGGTATAATGAGTCGTGGGTTTGGGGTCCTCATAGTGTAGTTCCTAGGTCTTGTACCACACACTGTATTGTGTTCACCCCTAAAGTTCACTACTGAACATTTTCACGACATTTTTAAGTGGCATCATGGGGCATTTGCAATCCTTGAGGTCAGGGACACAACCAGGAACTGTGCAGAAGTGTCATAGTTTATGTATCACAATGCTGAATGTGTAGTACATCAATTGCTTTTTTGTATTTTATATTATCCTTTCATTCTTCCCTATATTGCTCTGGGACTTTAATTTTATTGAGTTACATAATAGTAAGTTACCTGTTCATATCTGACTTATGTGATAGTATTCCATCGATTCATTTCATAATAGTTAAACATACTTTATAATTTTAATTGTCGTACTTATATCCAACTAAGGAGCTTGAAGCTCAGCTCATGAAAGCTAATGTTAAGTTAATATTATTAAATGAAATTCTCAACTGGAGACACGTAGGCTCTGTGAGAGAAACAAACCAAACCTTCCAGAACTTTGGACGTCCAGAGCTGTGTGTCTTCATAGCTAATTAATTCAATTGTGGGTTGATGTAATATACTGGGATCATTTATTTACTTTGGGTCTTACACTTAGTGAAACAAAAGCTGTATTTGTGTGTTTGTGATGCTCTGAATTTTCTGTTGCTACATCCCTGATAAATTTATAGCAAACCGAACTGCTAGAAAATAGACAGCCAGTGTGTGCGAGAAAGACGGTCACACAACACCGTTCTAGGTAACACAAACCTAATTAGGACGGCTATGCAATTCAATACTTCAAATTAACACAACTATATTATAATCTATCCTGTATATACTTTACAGTGTAAACTCTTGTATATATTAACAAATATACAAGCAATTACCATACGTATATTAGCATGAAATCAACTACACTGTATTTTCTCTTTATTAATGTTTTTTTTTATTATGACAAGGCAATGCAAATTTATCACAAACCACCACCTAAAATGTCATAAAACAGGGAAAATAATTCTCATGAAAAAGAATGTCATCAATCGGTTTTACAGTATGTAACCCTTAGACAGGAACTTTTAGTGGAGCTTAGGACAACTCTGGGCCCGTGTCGTTATTTTAAGAAACTATCGCTTAAAATGTTTAGTAGGCATAATGACCAGTGGTTTAGCATTTCTACCTTTATCATTGGGCCCAGGACTGAAGTATGGATAGAGATCCTCAGTAAAACACTGACCAGTGAAAGAGTAGATATGAGCTTTGGCTTCAACATCATAGAAGGAGACCAGACCCTCTTCATAATCCACAAACACCCCCACCTTCTGAGGAGCCTGTTTCAAGGAGAGGGTAACAAGGGGGCATTCTCCAACCTTATACTCTGTCTGATTTCTCAGCAATACACTCCAATAACCATTCTCAGGGGTGAGTGTAACTTTTCCTTTCCTGTTAACAGACTTTCTGGCCACACCTAAATCCCACTCTGTCTTCCCTGAGACCTCTACCTCATAGTAAAATCTCCCCGAGGAGAATCCATGCTTTCCCAGCACACAGGCACAGTGATTAAACCTCTCCGCGTTATCAGGCAGTTTGTGTCGAAAGTTTCCACAGTTGACTTGTTTCCCATCATCAGACAACATGAGGTAAAAATTAGCTGTATTAGGATCCAGAGTCACTGCCACTAAAAGAGAAAATGTAATATTATGTAATAGAGGAGATATAGACATTTAGTCATCCGTAAAAAAAAAAAATAAAAAAAAGAGAGAGAGAGAGAGAGAGAGAGAGAGAAAGAAAGAAAAAAGAAAAGCCGACTCACCTGCATACTGTTTTATATTATTCAGCTCTGTTTGGGAAATAATAATGAACAATATCATTTCTGATTAGATTTTATTATTTATTGCTTTCAATAAAAAAATTTTCAATCAACTACTCATCAGTACTTACTTATCTCTGGAAACTTCTCCATTTCTTCATTGAGAGACTTATGAAGCCGAGTCCTCAGAGTCTCCACGTTCAGACGAGAGTGAATTGGGACGTCAGTCCAGTTCTGGATGCGTGGAGGGCTGCAGAGTGACGGGTAAATCTACAGTACAGCAGGAGAGAGGAGAAACCCTTCAGCATGTTTACTGCTGTCCTGTCACGTGCTGCATTGCTATTGAGAAACAGAGGGACTCTGACCTGTAGGAGGTGGAGGTGATCCTCAGTGTGTGAGAGCTGCTCCAGCTCAGTGTCTCTTCTCTTTAGCGCAATGATTTCCTGCTCCAGTCCATTAATGAACTCTTCAGCCTGCCTCTCTGCTGCTTTCTGCTTCTCCTCCATCATTTTAAGCAGCTCAGCCTGACTTCTCTCAATGCAGCGCATCAGAGCTCTGAACACCTCCATGCTTTCTCTTTTCTCCTTCTCTGCATTCATCTAACATGGGGACAGATCAAAGTAATTCTTAGTTTTAAATTGTACTTATCAACCCAACATAGACGTATAGGCAATGTAGTGTTGTAGTACTCGAGACTGGTCTTGGTCTCGAGATCACTTTTTGCGGTTTTGGTCTTGTCTCGGAATCAAATATACTTTGACTCAGTCTTGTTTTGGTCTGAGACATAGGACTCGAGGATTTATTTCAAGGCAAGTCAAGAACACTCATCAAAATGCCTTAATATTTATCACAACGCCTTCATTTTCATCTGTTTGTTTACACCGTACAGTATTTTTCTGTAAAATATCCTGCTTCAAAGTTCAATTTGGCTATATTAGTCATTAAGGTTTCATTTGCAAAGTAACTGCAAAGAAAAAAACATTCAGCAATGTGTAGATGCTTCAACACAACTCTCACTGAGACAATGTCCAACTTTACTGAACACTTAGAGAGGAAGCAGAGGGAGAGGTAAATTAAGTAGCTAGCAAGCCAATGTAAACTTGGTCTCGCCCTGCCTTGGTCTTGGTCTTGGTCTTGTCTCGGTCTCGATACATTCTGGTCTTGGTAATGACTTGGTCTCGGTTTAGGTGGTCTTTAGTACATTACTAAGGCAAAGTTGACTACATCACTTTCAGTGTAGGTGAGGGTAATCTAATATCTGACATCCTACTGATGAAATTTCACTATACAATTGACTATTTTGCTTTATAGGTAACTTATTCTTACAATCATAGATGATATTCCATAAACTTATTGTTTACATGAATTGTTGAAAATGCGTCCACTTCCTAACCTGCATTTCAGGGCAGAATGAGGATGTGTTTGTTATGCCCTGATGTAGTTGGAAGATTGATTTGATCAATGCACAAGTTGTTTGGGAAGTGAACTGCTGTAAGTTCTGTAAGTTCTGCTGTCTATTCTGCATGGCCTAAGAAAGGGGAAGCAAACATTAACTAAAAAAGAGCGCCTTCACTGCTTCGAATGGCAGATTAATTGAGCTGGCCATGTACTAACTGAATATACAACAGCTGATATGCTGTTTTGTAAAGCACGTGAAATTCTGTAAGGGGTACGTGTGAGATGTATGTCCAGTACATGCGACAGTAATGCCACACTTACTGCTGGCCCATAAAGAAATAATGTCTCATCAAGAGATGCAATTGGCACAGAGATCGTACAAACACCATTTCAATTCACACCATCAGGGTGCGGCAAATCACTTGGGGCTTTTAAGGCAGAATGAAGATACAAGTTGGTTCAAGTGCCATTGTTGGAGCCTAGTAGAAACATGTGCTGGCTGTCGTTGGTGCCTGAACATGTCTTTGGTGCACAGGAACAGGATGTATTAAATGATTGCCAACTGCCATTCTTTTTTTCTGAGACAAGACCAACGTCAATAGTTTGTTCTATGCAGGGGCGTCGTAGTGGGGGGAAAAACGGGACTGAGTTACCAGGGCCCCATGTGGGGGGAGGGCCCCTAAAGAATCTGGAATTTTATTTTTCTTTAAATATTAATATTACATCAGTACAAATTAAAAACCTTCTGGACAAATTTCAAACCACTAGTTTCAAAGCACCCTGGAAAAAATGGAATGCAACTTTACCTTTGTCTGTGTTTTAACAAGGAAACAAGTCAACTAGAAAAGTCCACTAGTTATGAAGCACTCCACTTAGTCATAGAACCACAGTTACTAACCTGTAATTTGTGTAAGTCAGCCAAGGCTTACCTTATTGAGATTTAAAGATTCTTTCACTTCTTTAATCTTCTTTAGTCGGTTCTGGATCATCTGCTGAAATGCTGCCTGTGTCTCCCCCATCTGACGCTGTTACAGATGGAGAAATTATAGCACGTGCCCGAGCATATGTAAAAATGCCAATCAAATGTCAAAATGTCACCTACTTTCTTCACAACACTTTCCTCCTCTATAGGAACAGTGTTGTGATTTTTGTGGTCTCCTTCAGTACAGAACTGACACACACACGTCTGGTCGTCTCTACAGAACAGCTCCAGGGGTCTCTCATGTTTCTGACAGATGTAGTCCTCCAGGTTCTCCACAGCATCGACCAGTTTGTGCCTTCTGAATTTTGCTGTAGTTTTATGAAACAGCAAATGAGTGTTGCAGAAAGAAACCCCACAGTGCAAACAGGACTTTAGAGCCTCCAGTTTTTCCTCAGTGCAGGAGTCACACAGAATCTTTTTAGCATCGGCGAGAAGTGGGTCTCTGGCGCTGCTGGATTTCGCTGGAGCTGACTTCTTAAACTGAGCAGCCAGTTCAGAGATGAACGTATTCACACGAAGCTCAGGCCTTTTGGGGAAATTCTCTTTACAGAGTGGACACTGGCAGTATGGACTGTTGTCCCAGCACTTTCTGAGACAGATCATGCAGTAGTTGTGTCCGCATGGCGTAGAGACCGGATCAGTGAACACATCCAGACAGATGGAGCACATGAGCTGGTCTTCATAAACGACACTGCTGAAGGAAGCCATGACTGATTCGGACAATGATCTGTACACATGATTGAGACATTTCACACATTTTAATGGATATCAAAATAACTTATATACACTGTATAAAAGTTACACTGTATAAAATTTGCACTATAAAATTCACTGCCAACACTGAGCCACCACAACTAGCTCAACTAGCTTCCATTTCAGCACTTTTCTTTATAAAGTTCAACTCAAACAGGTTTTGTATTCACCTAAAATAAATAGCACAGAAATGATCCACTATCATGCCAATGACAACTTTTTTTTTTTTTTTTTACCATCCATAGCCAATTTTACCATCAAAGTTTTGCCAAAAATTTTTAGATATCCCATTATGCACTGTGGTTTTTGGTATTTGACTATAAATCAACGCACTGCTCCAGTTGTCTAATCATTTACAGTACAATCCTGTAAAACAAACAAAAAAGTATAAAAAAAATAAAGTAAAAAAAACAAAAAAACAAAAGGAACTGCACATACAGTATCCAGCAGTTATTTTGCAGTGTAAAAACTACAAACTCCAAATTCTATATCAAAGACAAAAATTGTAACATTTTTCACCCAGTTCACTGTGTTTCAGGCATTAATTCATTCTCCTGCACTGAAAAAAAATAAGTAAGTAAGTGGTTGCACACAACATGTTTTTCTAAATCCAGATATATATTTTACAAATAAATACAGTCAGCTTAATATATATATATATGGATTTAAATAAACATGTTGTGTGCAACAACAATTAAGTACATTTTTTTCAGTGTGTCTAATCTGTCTGTCACTGCAGATCACCTGTGATACATCAGCATTTCTGTGCTCGAGTTTATATTGGAACTTTCTGTTTGCGGTTTCCTTGGTTTCCGTTTCAGTGTGTATATATCTTCAGTTATTTTTTTTTTACCCGTGTTTCAGATTCCGTTTTGCCTCAGTTTGTACCGCTCTTATTTGAATAAATATCTCTTTAAGTTTCACTTTCTCTGTGTAATCCCTGCATGTTGCCTCCTGCATTCACACACACACATGAGGAGCAGCACACCACCGGGACCCCGCAAATCTGACTGTGCGATAAAATCTAGTAACGTTACACGAGTAATGTTACA
>JAOVYU010000051.1:2112659-2137561 GCA_025674565.1 Synodontis membranacea
TACTAACCAGGCCCGCCCCTGCTTAGCTTCCGAGAACAGGCGAGATCGGGCACCCCCAGGGCAGCATGGCTGTACTGTTGCTGATGCCACTGTTTGTGGGTTATTCTTCACAGCTCTCACAATGTCATCATCTGCTGTTGTTTTTCTTGGCCAACCTGTTCAATATCTGGTTGTTATTACACCGTTTTTTTTTCAGAGGACATCCCAAATTGCCCTGTGCGTGTATTTGTCTTTTCTCAGTTTTAAAATGGCTTGCTTTTCTCCTATAGACAGCTCTCTGGTCTTCCTTTTGGTTTATCCTTTTTAACGACAAATGCTGGACAAATTTCACTCCACAGGTGAAACCCCGAGCTCAAACCATGAGTAGACATTCCAAGCTACTCATTGTGTAATCAAATAGTTCAACAGGGCTCACCTGGGTAACAAGGAACATCTATTAGTCGCGTGTTCCAAAATTTTTTGACCACTTTAGAAATGAGTGGGTTCAAACAAAAAATGCCATGTTCTAAGATCTTTAACATATCTAGATGTAAATATCTGGAAATAAAAGCTGAAATTCTGATCAGTCGTGTAGTATTTATGTTTTAATCTCAAACCCAGTGTATAGCAAAAACAAAAGCTAAAAGTATGATTCAGTTTTGAAGGTCATACACGAACCATCGTATTTGCTTCATTCAAGCTCCCTTCATCTTTTAGGATGTTCAAAAATATGGACTTCAGTGTTTTTTGTTGACCCTTTCGCAACTGAGTCATTTGTGAATAAATTGAATAGTTTTCAAATGTGATGAAGATTCTGTTTTACAGGAAAATACTAGCTAGCGATTCAAGCATCACAGATGGTCACCTCCTGTGATAGCACTGATTCATAATGTTCTTTTATGTCTTTCTGTTTGTCCCCAGTGCCTACAGGAAGGTTTTGTGACGCTGCATGAGTCAGAGCTCGGCTTCCTCTAAGTGACAAGGTGTGAGCCACTAGACCTGAACTAAAGGGCTGAAGGGAATAAAAAAAAAAAAAAAAGAAAAAGAAAAAAGAAGAGTTTGTTCTCTCAGGCTGAGAAGACTGGACGAGAGCAGCATGCAGGACCAAGTGTAGCCAGCTAGGAGACGAATCCATGCAGGACAAGAAGAAGCAGGACTTAGGAGGATGTCGACAGAGGAAGAAACACAAGCAAGCGTCAAAGCCAGCGTGAAACGGGAATCCAGGAGGAAAGGTTACAGTTGTTTTCTGTCCTTTGTTTAGTATGGCGTGTCGTATGGCTTACTTGTCTAGTAGGCGTGATTAAATTAATTCATAATTTTTCCCCCCACCACAGATCAATGATTTCACATAAGAGAGTCAGTGGTGTGAGACGAAGAAGGGAATAATACACATTATGATTGATTAAAGAGCAGATGCCCTGGATGAGAGTTATCACAGTGCGAGCTTGTAGGATCAGGTTGCTGGTGTCGCTATTATCTCACGCAGGCCGCTGTGAAGCAGCAGACCATAAAAGACCGTTTTACTAGCTGTACGATCAGAAAAAGTTTTAACAAGGTTTCAAGTTGTGTGTGTGTGTGTGTGTGTGTGTGTGTGATTCAGGTGTCCTTCGATGCCAGTTTGCTGAGTCACCAGGCAGTATCAGGATTGAACTGGAATTGAACTGACACAGAGAAAGAAAAAAGATAGAGGATGACCGTCTCACTTCAATCATTCACACCCCTTCATCTCCCTTCGTCTCCTGTACTCTGTAATGAATAACAGCACTTCAGCAAGCAGTAAATCTGCGGAGTGCTGCTTCTCCTCCTCCCGGCCCCACCGGGGCTGTTTTTACGGCCGCTGTCTGGTTCCTGCGCCGGCCGTAGGGGAGACCATCGATCTGAGGAAAGCTATTACTCATGCAGGTGCTTGGCTTTCCACAGTGAAAGCCGAGGCGGTGCAGAGAGCATGAAGATCATGCTAATCAGCTCTGCTACAGGGACCAGAGATACGTATTACCGCCAAAAGAGCTCTCCACATCTGATATGAAATCTTTCAGCCGTACTGAGATTGGCCGCAGGATCTGGTGGCAGATTTTACATCAGGCCACTGATAAAAATGGACAGTGAGGAAACCTAGAGCAAAACTAAATAAAAGAAGTTCCAGTTATGTAAAATCCTGTATTAGGGCTAAAGTGCAGAATGGGTAGAGAGATGAGAGACAGCGAGAGAGGCCCAGTCTGAACACTCCGGCAATTAAGATCATCTTTATCCTTCGCTCACTGATGGTGTGATGTAAGAGCTAGCTGCATTAGGCTGCCTTCAGCTTCACGGTTAAGATAATATCAATAGGATTTGCAGTGCACTGAACGTTATCTAAGAGAAATGAAACATTTTCCACAGATAGCACTGTGTTTATTTTTCTGACATAAAGTACTACTCTTGATACACAAGCAGCAATTCAATTTTAAACGGATCATGTGTATAAGTACGCTTCAGTATGTGATTAACAACAGGGTTCATTTTAAAGAAGGTCCCTAGGGTGGCAGGTACATAGGCCCTTCACTCAGATTGACCAACACAAAGGAAACACCTCCTTCACTGAGGCTGACATATAGGGAGGCCACGCCTCCTTCACTGATGTTGACAGATACAGAGGCCACGCCCCCTTCACTGAGGTTGACAGATACAGAGGCCACGCCTGCTTCACTAAGGCTGACATATACAGAGGCCACGCCTCCTTCACTGAGGCTGACATATACAGAGACCATGCCCCCTTCACTGAGGTTGACAGATACAGAGGCCACGCCTCCTTCACTGAGGCTGACATATACAGAGGCCACGCCTCCTTCACTAAGGCTGACATATACAGAGGCCACGCCTCCTTCACTGTGGCTGACATATACAGAGGCCACGCCTCCTTCACTGAGGCTGACATATACAGAGGCCACACCTCCTTCACTAAGGCTGAGATATACAGAGGCCACGCCTCCTTCACTGAGGCTGACATATACAGAGGCCACGCCTCCTTCACTAAGGCTGACATATACAGAGGCCACGCCTCCTTCACTGTGGCTGACATATACAGAGGCCACGCCTCCTTCACTGAGGCTGACATATACAGAGGCCACACCTCCTTCACTAAGGCTGAGATATACAGAGGCCACGCCTCCTTCACTGAGGCTGACATATACAGAGGCCACGCCTCCTTCACTGAGGTGGACAGATACAGATACAGAGGGCAACTTTTTCCTGATATTTGAGTCAGTGCATGTGTATCATGACTATCTAATCCGATGCATCAAATCTGATACGAGTCATAATCAAACAGCTTAGCACTAACACCACCCTCAATAGCACAGGCTGCAGACTCTAACATGCTATGATGTAATGTTTGTGCATGGTTTGATTTGCCCGAGCTGTGCACTGAGCAGTCAGTGTGTACCTGTGTGTGCTGCTCTCTCTGCCCACTATAGGAAATGCCTCTCATCCGTGAATGCCTTCCATCTCCATAGCAACTGTTGCTCTCTGACAGGAACCTATGAAAAAGATGACTCAGACTCACTGAGACTTACCACACCAACACATTCAGCATCAAAAAAAAAAAAAAGAAAAACGAAAAAAAAACATGATGTGATGGTGAGCAATTAGGCAATTTGCTCCTGTGCTTAGAATATGCACTAAATACTCATTTCTCATTCTTCGTTCAGCTTCAGTAAAATAGGAATCATTGGGTGTTTGAAAGTGACTCGCTTTTCTCTCATGTATAAACATGAGCAGGAACTGTAAACACATGGAGAAGCCAGATGGCTGACACAGATGTACTGGGCATACTTTAATATTCCCAATCTCCTAACAGCTGTTAAATCAGCTTCACGGTAAAGGATATTGAATTTTGTCAACTTGAAACATAACTAGTTTGACCTGAACTTGACCTGGCGTGATAGTATGCTTGGACGTATGCAATGTTTAGTGTGTTTTGAATGAAACCTTGGCGTGCTCTCCAAGGTTTCATTGTACTGTGGTTCTTCACGTCCACTTCCAAGCGATCGCTAGGGTGGTTTGATCGCAGCTAGAAGACGTTTCGACTCTAAATCAACTCAACTGCAGGAAGTGAAAATTGAAAAAGTCAGTCCAAAGACAGAGCTGTACACTTGGGAAAGTTGTTTCCGTCTTAATATGATACAGTAAATTACAGTGTTGTGTGAAGCCAAACTAAATAGCAAACAAATGAAATGAATCAATTTTACTTTGATTCAGACTCATCAGGACTGACTCATTGGTGCAGTTTTGTTATAGCTGCATTGTCCCAGTGTGTTGAAGAAAAACTTCAGACATGACCTTTTAAAAAATAAGTAAAAATAAGTAAAAATGAATCATCACTCCTTTATAGTAATTTATACTAGATGTTTTGGTACCTTTTTAGTAGAAGGTTTAGGGTCAGAGCAAGAGCAAGAGGAAAAAGACGCAAAAGGGAACCCAATGTAAACAGGAACTTATGAACAATTTATGAATATGAGCATCAGAGTCATAGTTTTAAGTCTAAGTCTGCTTTCTTGACATTATCAGCTGTTCAGGGATGAAGACTTGAGTGCGAACCTGTTTGTAGCAATTGCAGTAATAAGATGAGAAAGAACGTCCACAGCCATCTTTACGGATATGAATTTCCTGCGCACTAAATTAGATACAGCGTCATTGCTCTACACCCCTGTTCACTTTCTAGCTCTAAATGTTGCCAATATCAACTCGACTCCAACTTCCTGCAGAACATGAGCGATGACCAAGAAAGTTCCAAAGCCTCACATCCTTCTGGTTTGGATTTGTTTTTTTGTGTGCCTGGAGAACCGCTGGTGCTGGATGAGTTCCACGCTCACACTTGTAACGGAGCTTACCATTTGGAAACAGAAACATCAGAGGGCTGTGCTGCTAATTAGGGTGAGAAGGAGACACTAATGTATTCCACGTTGGACATTTGGACAGCATAATGAGCAGACAGGCGTCCACTCTGCTTCTCCCTGGCATGAGAAAAGAGCTCCTCATTAGGTCTGGGTGGAACGCTTGGTTTTCATTAGGCTGAGTGTCTTTTTGATGTTAAAGAAGGAGACCTTTTCACGGTGTGTCTCAAACTTACAAACTGCGCCCACAGTTCTTTCTTGTTGTCTTCTAAATTGCAACGACAAGTACAAATTGCTTCTTTGCAGTACCGAGTTCTGGTGATTCACCTCGCGGCTGTGGAGAGGTCAATGAGCTCCAGTGCCAGAGCTTGTCCTCCTGAACTGAGCTGCCTCTTGCCAAACTCCACTATCCGGAGGCCTGCTTGTTCATTCCCGCCCATCTGCTGCCATCTGTCCAATTCTCCTGCCATCACGGTGCTGCTGTCTCATTTGAAGTTGGCCGGCATTCTTCATGTAATAGGGTGATGGGATTTTCTCAGTGGGAGCTGGATTCAGCCCAGTAGAAGCAGATCATTGCTCATTTTCTTTTCTCAATGGCTCAAAAAAAGTCCATCAGGAACTCTGCGGTAAACATATGGAGTTCTGCTGTTTGAGGTATTGAAATTAAAATGCCTGGTGGATGAAAAGTGAAATGTGTCCTTCCATAGTTTATTCACTTCGCTGTCATTTATTCATTAAGAGTGCTGAGCAGGGGGGTTATACAGTACACACGGAAATTTGCTGACATGAAACTAATGCTGATTTAGGCTCTATATTTTATTAACTACGGCAGACTTGGCGTGGTCTCTCGGAGAAGATTTTATTTTTTTTTAACTGACTCCAAACCTGCTTTCTTCCACCATTTACTTCCACTTTACCATCAGGAAGATAATAACAAAACAAAACAAAAAAATTATGCCAGAGCATGCACCTGCTTGTGGCTGGGTCTTTGTACAGCACCCGGCCTTCCGCTGGATGTTTCCCATCCAAGTACTAACCAGGCCCGCCCCTGCTTAGCTTCTAAGAACAAGCGAGATCAGGCACCCCCCCAGGACAGCACAGCTGTACAGAAAGAAAACATAAACAAAAGTATAAATTTTGCTCTGATCTGGACTCCAATCTGAAAACCAATTAATACTAATACGGTCATACTACTGCTACTACATTAACACTATTATCACTCTAGATGATAGTACTGTATGTATAGTAGAGTGGTAGAAAAGTAAACGAACTATAATGTTTGGTTTACAAGTGTATACACTGAACAATGCAGGGGCAATGCAGAAATTGCAGTCATAATGATACGACATCATACAAGTGTCGTTATGCCATCGGACAGGATTTAGCAGTGTTAGTCAGGTCAAGACCTAAACCAGGAAACACAGGTATACGACAGAAATACAAAACATGAGCAACAAGGCAGGATTTGGAAAATATACAGGAAACTCTGAGGGTTTAGATATACAAACTATTTAAGAGGCAACAAGGAACAGGTGATCACAGTAGGGTAACAAACCAATATCAAGACTGTGGAGGGAATCTGGCAGCCTCAGCAAGCAAGTCATTTTAATGATCCAAATGAGGTGCTTAGAAAAGAAGCTTAAGTGTGTGTATATGACACAGCTGGATACTTTCATTCTTGGGGATTCATGTGAAGATTGTCCAACTCTATTGTGTTAGATTACAGTTATTAATTGTACCATTGTGTTTTACTGGCCACCTGGGATCGGGTGCTTTATTCAGGCCAAGTCACTTTTCTATCCTTGATCTTTTCATTGACCTTTATATTCTACTTGGGTTAGAAACATAGAATTCTATGTTTACTTTACATTTAGCTTCTACTGCTGTATTGCTATATTGCTTCAGTAAGGCATTCCTCACTACAAAGTAAACCGAGCAAGAACTTTCAGCTATCCTGCTTCTTGAAGGTTTAATATCGAGGTCCAAAAGACACACACAGCGTAGCAAATTAAGGCTCTTATAGCCGTATTAACACAGCAGTGAGGCAGTTCAGCAGCAGGTTATTGTTGTTTGGCTGGATTATTATTATTTTTTTCACTCCTCATTCTATGTAATGGTTCTGATTGCTGCCTGAAGGTCGAACAGTCTTTTAAGTGGTGGGAGATGGCCTGCAGTTAGTTTCGGATTAAACCCCAGAGCTTTATGATGTCTGATTGATTTATATTGCTGTGTTCATTGAGCCCTAATGTTGGATGGAGGCTAACAGAGCATGAAAGGGCCCCGATGCCATATGTT
This sequence comes from Synodontis membranacea, assembly GCA_025674565.1. NCBI lineage: Eukaryota > Metazoa > Chordata > Actinopteri > Siluriformes > Mochokidae > Synodontis > Synodontis membranacea. Next base: position 2,119,805 of record JAOVYU010000051.1, read on the forward strand.
CCCTCTGAGATTTCTCAGCCTGCTGATGAGACACTGGACTTATTATAACTAGTTATATGTGTAATGGTTGACTGTTTCCATCACTGCTGGTGTGGGTCATTCATTCTGGTATAAAGTATTCAGGGTTCTTGACATGTGTTAAGGGAACAAAACATGGACCATTTGGGCTCACTGGCTAACCCTGAACAAAGAAAATTGTGGAGAATGGCTTGAAATGCTGAGAGCACCACAAATGCTCAGATTAATGTTATTTAAGGCAAGGACTTCTTTAAATGACATGAGCTCTCCATCACTGTCCATGGGGACTTTTCAGATTTCAGAGGCCATGTCATGTTGTCATGTTGCTGCATCCTGTTATTAATATTGTGCATTGGGTACATTGTAAATTTATGCTTTCTGAAACAGGAAAGTCTTCAGAACACAGAAGTTTCTACACTTTGCAGTTTTTTAGTAACATGCCATCTGCACTGTTTTTTCTTTGAGAGAAAAAACATATTGATGAAGGATGGACTGTTTAATGCTGCTATTGAACATATTCAAACTCATTCATTTTCTATACCACTTATCTATGGTGGTCTATTGGGAAGCTGGAGCCAATCGCAGCTGACTATGGGCACAAGGCAGGGTTCACTCTAGACAGGTTACCAATCAAATTCAGCACCAGGAACTAACTTGTTTCATTATTAATTGTAACCATTAGCTGACAAAATGCATGATGTTCTTTAAATGCTGGTAAATTGACACGGTATAAGAGGAATCCAACACTTTAAGATGTAATCATACAGGAAAATAATCAACTTCATGGTGGTAACATTAATTCTACTTTCCAGTTGTTGACTGTGTTCCTACAGCAGCATGCCCCCAACTGTTTTATTCCTTACCATATGAATCAGCACTTATGATTAATTTGGATGTACAATTTTTTTCTGCACAAAGGGATTAAGCACCTAGGTAGTGGCCAAAAAAAACAAAACAAAAAAGCACTCTGAGAGTGAGAATGATTGCGCAGACCTCTTCTGTGATATGCTAGTCTGCAACCGCTGCCACTTTATATGTCTGGATATATTTCCAACTGTGACATTGTATTTCTACATTGGTTATGTTTTGTTTTGGAAATTAATTTCCTGGATTCCTCCCCCGCCTCAGAGCCACTCCAAAGCTTTATGGGTTCCTTGGCCCATGCTATTCCCTTCCACCAAGTTTCATGGAGATCAGTTCGGTAGGTTTCGCGCAATCCTGCAAACAAAGGAACAAACAGACAGACAAAGAAACCGCACTGAAAACATAACCTCCTTATGATTCAAGAATGTGCTTAGTCTAACCTGCAGTGCATGTTTGAGTTTCACTAAGGGCGAAAAACATGAACCATGGTGAAATACACTCACAAAGACAGCCACAGCATTCAGTAAGAAAGTGGAGGCATTATTATTCGGATGAAAGCAAGGTTTAATGGAGTGCTTACATCTTTACAGCTTTTTTGTTTTTGTTTTGGGTGTCATTTTTTTTATCGTTTGCCTGACTCTTTTTATCCAAAGTGACTCACAATTCAGACAGCTGAGTAGATGGGCTCAGCGGTGGCAGCTTGGCAGTGCTCACATTTCCCCCATCAGCTCTTTCAGCTCTCGATCAACTTATTTTGCATTTCGTCATTTAGCAGATCAACAGTCAGGCTGATCAGCCGAGGGTTAAGGGCCTTGCTCAAGGGCCAGACAGTGACAAGATTCAAACCTCAACCAGCGAATCAGTCCAGAATTCTTATCAACTGAGCCACTGCTGCCACAGAATCCCTCTTGCAGGATGTGGCCTTGCTCTTGGCTGCTCTGTCATTAGAGAGGCTCACCTGCATTTCACAGGGCACGTTTTTCTTTCTCACCCCATGGAACTCATTGTTCTCATCAGAAATACTGGGTTCTTCAAAGGCAGGAGTTTTTTCCTCCCCATATTTTATATACAATAGCATGTCTACATGAACAAAACAAGACATTATAGCAGCCACATACAGTCATTTGCTCACCATGCAATGTGTCATGGTTTTGGGAAATTCTAAACCATGTGCAAAACTCACTTGTGCTTAAGATGGCGGGGAACTGTAAGTTACAGCTTTATCTCTGTCTGTTACAAAGCACTGACACTGGAGACTCCTTCCAGAAATGTTCCATGCATGTCTTCTTAAAAAAAAAGTTTACCATAACAATGATTACACTTTTTTCCCCATCTGTTTATGTGGCGCGTTGGACAAACAAGTCCCTGCGAAAGAGTTGTTTCTGTGGAAATGTATTGGAACGTGTGAATTTAAATAAACCTGTGATTTGCAGCTACTGTCAGAAATTCAGAATCCAGAATTCAAGAGCGCTGTGGTGTAAGAGTGACTTCGTCCTGCCGTATGAATCCCCCTCTCTTTTTCCCCCCACTTAGGTCAGAACCGTAGCGAGCAGGCTCTGATAAAGCGCTTCAGAGGTGATGGGGTGCGCTACAAAGCCAAGCTGATTGGAATTGACGATGTGTCTGCGGCACGTGGAGATAAACTCTGCCAGGACTCCATGATGAAGCTGAAGGTACGGTCTGGTGAAGGTTAAATGCGTCTTTGGGAAGCGTTAAAATGAAAAAGAATGAGGTGTGGAACAGGAACACGCCCAGGTTTCACCATTTCAACTCTGGGTATGTTCATGTGTGAGCATTTAAAATGAAAATCCTACATTTCTACAGGCCAGGACTTTAATCCCGGCTCCATGACGATCTCCTAGAAACAAAAAGATGTCTGTAAATTGTGTTAGGTTGTGACGCACAAGCGCCGTTGCGCTCTGAGAAAGAGCTTTGACATTTAATTGAGTGGTTGATACTGCCTACGTGCTGTTAATGGATGTGTTCGTGTGGAACGAGCTGCTACTACAATAGCGCTAATTCACAGGCAGCACGTCAACTGACGCTTTGTTCCTCCGTCAGACTTCAGCCATGCTCTGACAGGTCAGCTCATTAATGACAGCTTAGCTTGATCATATAAACACACCCCACAGATCAAATGTGTCTCTGTGTGTGTTTTGGAGAGTGTGGGAAGTTTGAAAGCTTTTTTTTTTTTTTTTTTTTGCTTCTGAATGACCTGTTCCTATTTTTATACCAAATTTGCTTCACTGAAGTTTCACAGAATAACATCTCCCTGAATGCTTTGAATTGTCTGGCTGATAAGCTAATAACCACTGTGGCGCTTTTGGGAAGCGGAGCTGCCAATTTACAGAAAATAATAGAGACGTAGTGGAATATGAGATGTGTAACTTAAGCAACACTTACGACTCACTAATGAGCGGGATCGTCTGGAGTCGATGTGCTAGCACAGCCAAGCCCCACTCTGTCTTCCGAAGATAAAAAGACATCAATATAAAGTTTCGTTTCTGGCATCTATACTCACACCCACATCAGCTTATATGAAACTTTCATGTTTATCATGTGTGATGTTCAGAGAAAACACGGCATTAAGCCAGTAGAGCTTTAAAGGTTTTACAGACATGATGTAATGCATTGCACAGCACTAACAGTTTGCCGGGTGATATTTTATATCACTGCTAATGAGTGACACTTTCCTTTTTCTTTCAGTCCTTTCTTATTTCACTTGTTCTTTATCGTACGTCTTTTTTTTGTCATACTTCCCCTACAGGGTATCGCTGCTTCGGCCCGATCCAAAGGAGAGCACAAACAGCGCGTTTTCTTAACCGTCTCCTTCAACGGCATTAAGATCTACGACGAGAGATCTGGGGTGGGTCAAAAAGTGGAGTCAAATTGCTCAGTCCTTTCCCAAATCCGGGCACTAAACAGTACAAACATTTCAACATAAACGTTTAGAAGGATTGTAGGGAATCAAGCTGTTTTATTGTCTAGGGCTCCATTGCAGTTTTGTACAAAATACAGTAGAAGACTAAAAAAAAAATAAAAAATACATAATTAGTAAAGCACAATTACGAATGGTGTGTGTTTCCACTGAGTGATGTTATGCGATAAAAGCTGGGTTTTCTCCTCTCACGATTGTTTTTTCTCATTTTTTTTTATTTAAAAAAACATTTACGTCATGTCATGTGACGTAAATGTGAAATATATGTAAAATTTAATTTTACAAAGTCTTGCTTTATCAAATCGTCTGAAAAAAAAAAAACACTTTTTTTTCCCCAAATTCCCAAATTCTCCATTTGTATTTTTAGTTTGCTTTTTCAAATTTTGAATTAAGCAGGTTACTGGAATAATGGCTACTGCTACTGCTCAACACTTTGAGCTACTAGACCACTGCTGAGTTTTAGCAAACTAGTGTTTGTTGATGTAAAATCGCAACTAGTTTACGTCACTTTTAACGTTTGTACCTGTACATTGTAACGGATCTAATCAGTGATGTTTACTCGCTCTGCCGGAATTGTAATGTACAGAGGTGTCGATATTTACAGTTTACATAATCATTTATGATTTTCGAACGATATAGTGTAAGAAACAACTGAAAATCACACTTTCCTGTTATTTATTTATTTATTTATTTTTATTTTTACATAAAGCGGCAGTTAGACAAAACCAATTTACTGAATGGGAAAGGACGCGGGGCGTAAAACATGTACATTTGTATATGATACCGTTTCCTTCGCATTATGCCAACTTCATCTCTATAAACTACAGAGTGACCCAATAGGAAAAAAAAGAAGGCGGGACTGTGGGCTCAGATTGGTAAAAAAAAAAATAGTGTAGGTGCTACAAAAAGACTAACTAATTGTGAATTGTGCGTTTGGTAAGAACAGTTATAGCAGGCCAGGTTGTTGGACACATTGTGTTGATTATTTGTAACTAGAGAAGGAGTTCTTGTTAGTCCTAAATGTTAAGGGTTCTCCAGATGGCTTCCTAAAGGAATTAAAAGCTGAAGAATGCTTTGGGGTGCTAGTTACAGTAGGTGTGCCGTTTTTGCCATGTTAGTATGCAGTATATACTGTAGTATATTTCTACAATTTTTAGATGACGGATAAAAACTGATCTGTTTACAAATTACTGAGTGAGCAGTGAACGTAGTGGCAGTGAAAACTGAGCTGCAGTAAATCCCTGATCACAAGGAAGACTTTTGGCTGATCTGATGGGGTTAATAAAACTTAATTAAACCCCACATGGATATGATCATGAATTATGTATGAGACATAGTCATGCTTAAAGGGGGGGGGGGGGGATGTTTAGAAACACCTCATTTAAGCTTTAAAATATTAATCTGGATTTGAAGCTCGCTGGACTGAATCCAGTTTCATTAACAGTAATGATGGCTTCCCTGGCTAGGACGAGGACTCCGCGGCTCTCTCTTAGCAATGATGTACTGCTTTCTTTCCCCAGGCTGACAGCCACATAGCTCAGACCTGCTCGCATCCTTATTAATCACAGTTAATTAGCCCAAACTCCAACTTTTTTTTTTTTTTTTTTACCCTCCGTTAAGTGTTCGAGATCATTATAGTCATCAGTAATTTTATTCTGGTCATTTCACTGTAAATGATGTCGTAATGGACACTTTCAACCCACAGGTATTACAGCATCACCATTCTGTGCATGAAATCTCCTACATCGCCAAAGACACCAGAGACCACCGTGCCTTCGGCTATGTCTGTGGGAAAGAGGGAAACCACAAGTTTGTGGCCATCAAGACAGTCCATTCAGTGAGCTGCCATGTTTTTCTTTACTATTGTTTGATACCCTTAGCAATCTCACCCAAAATATAAAGAGTGGAGAACTTGTGTTTCGTTTTGTAAGTTGTTTTTTTTTTTTTCATCTTCAAAAACTGCAAGCTGACAATGGGACACCAATAGTTCCATACTGCGGTCATATTGTTAGCTTGCAGTTTTTGTTGGTTCCTTTGGCATGGGTTTGTACGTAGTGATGAAAAAAGAAAAAGGCATGTTGTTGCCCATTATTACAGTGCATACTCCAGACCTGTGTACTACAGGTGTGTGCTTTTTTCCCTCTTATAGTATCAGTCCTATGACACATCTGTCTTTGCATCATCACAATATGTTCCTTATAAAAGCAAAACGCTTTAATTCCTTTCTTCATTCTGGACAAGAATGTGTTTAAAGGCAATGCATAAAACATAGCCTTGGCTGGTGTGTACGAAACTATCTGGTACATTTTCAGCAAAAGCCCATTTTTTATGAGAGGCTTCAAAAAGGAAGCTGGTTAAAAAAAAAAAAAAAAAAAAAAAAAAAAAAAATCCGTGTCGACATGACAAACAGTTAAAGATTCAAAATGCTTTTAAGGGTCCCAGATTAATAATTAAACGGAAGAAATCTATGCATGAAATTTGAATTAATTACAAGAAGAATGGTTTGAACGTGTTAAAGATATTCACCGAATTACAGACTATTCTGAGATGCACCGCGAAGACACACAAAGAGGAACAAAACAGAAAACCCAAAGCCCCAGTATGATACTTTTATCCACAGTGTGCTCTTTTTTTTTGGTAGGCAGAGCCTTTGATTCTGGAGCTGCGTGACCTCTTTACACTCATCTATGACCTGAAGCAGAGGGATGAAGGGGAGAAGAAGGCACAGAAAGCAAAGCACTGCGAGCAGGCTGTTTATCAGGTGCAGAAAAGTGCATGTAATTTAAAGAGTGCCTCACTCAACCATGCTAATAACGGCTGGGGAAAAAAAAAAAAAAAACGCTTAAATGTCAATTAGGATGTCTAGCTTCAATACCGTAGAGGTCTATTTCTTCTGAGAACAGATGTTCTAAAATCATATGCTTTAGAATCCACCTTCTTATCCCAATGTGTGTCGCAGACGATTCTCGAGGACGACAGTGATGATCCGGTGTATCAGGTAAGCACAGTGTTTTGCTGCATTACATATAACTGAATCTGAGACACCCGACTGCAGCACTGCACAGTTCAGTGTTTTCCCTACCAAGTCTTTTCGAGAGGCAAAACTATGCAGTGGTGTGCTCTTCTAGGACTGGAGCTATTCTAGGCTGTTTGGTTTAGCTTTAAGTCGACCATGCCTGTATATTTAGTATGCTTTCATTAGTCCGCCACATGAGTAGTCGCATTTTCCTGACGCATTATAGAGTGCGTACCCATGTATTGGTAAAAGCTGGAAAGTCAGAGTCAACCAATGCATTTTAACCTCTACTCTTGAACCCCCTAGTGTTCTTTCACACAAACTGAATACAGACAATTTCATACCTTAAATGTAGCTCTCATCGACACTCAAATGCAAATCTTAAATTCTCCCAAGGTATATCCTACTTCTCTGCTAGTTAATACTCAATTTCTCTAAGTAATATTAATATGAAGAGGATTAATATAATTATTCTCTTTTTTTTTTTTTAGACGTACCATTATTTTAGTTGCCTTTATAAGAAGAATAGTTCATCTTTTAATACAACAATAAAGAATATAGAGAAGGACTGGGACAATCTGCTCCCCCTAGTATTGTGCTTCTGCCAGCCAGAGATAGCACGTCTTTGGCAGTCAGTTCAACTCTGCAAAGGGCCTCCAGCACTGGATTATACAGAGTACAAGGTGTTTGGCCCACCACTCTGTATGGTCTAGTATGTCATCTACATATGTTGCAGCATAGTGCTGGTGGGGCCTCAGGGCACAGTTCTAAAACTTTTGGAAGGTCACACCATGGACGGTGAAATGGATAGTCTGATACTGCTCCAGACTTCTCATCTTCTTGCTGGCTCCTGGACAGCACTGGAATGATTCAAGAGTTACCAACGTGCTTATTTCCTCAAACTGGAGTATTTTATTTTACACCAAAAGTCATTGCAAAACCTGATGGTCCTTACTGGGTATGCACCATGCTTATGAGGCTGGTGCCCCATAACTCTTTGCCACATCCAGCAAATCCTGAGGTTTTGGGGTCTAAGTGGCAAGATGCCTGTGAAGACGTGGGTCACATCCCTGACCACAAGCAGCATATAGCAGGGCTGCCACCATATACAGTGGAACCTCGGGTTACAAACACATCTGATCACGTACAAATCGGGTTACGACCAAAAATTTGGCCAAAATTTCGCATCGGTTCACGACTACGTGCTCTGGTGGTGAACAAAAACACTGGCGGGCACTTTCCCTTCCGGTTCGTTTTGCAATTAACCATGGCCTCTAAGCAAGTGAACGAGTGCCAGGATTTTTTCAAGAAGAACCACCCTGACAAGGCGGTCACGAACAGAGTGATAAACATGATGAATGACAACGTCGTCTCCCATTTCCGAAAAGTTTCAATGCGCAGGAAAAGGCAAATCACATTAGACCGTTATTTTGTGAAGTCTGGTGCACCTGCGAAACAGCAAAAAACACCAGAAGCCTGATGCATGGTTAGTTTTCTTGTTTGTTTAAGGTTAGTTTTTGTATTAACTTAAAAAAAAGTTAATTACAGCGAGCAGATCGTAAGGGTCTAGCGCGAACTTGTTTAGAAAAATGTTAGTTTTCTCTGTCGTTCAAGGTTTTCTCAGTGTTATTCAATGTTTTTTTTTTATATTTATTTACTAGTACACTGTGCATTATATGGTATAATTAAGTATTTTTGTGCATAAAATCTTTAAAAAAAATATATTTTTGGAATAGATTAGTCGTATTTACATGCAATCCTATGGGGAAATTACGTTCGGGCCACGACCAAATCAGGTCACGACCAGAGTCTTGGAACGGATCACGGTCGTGACCCGAGGTTCCACTGTATAATAGAGTCTGATTGATACATGAGACAAGCATATCCATCTAGTGTGCAGTTATTTTTACCTAGAGGAGCCCATGCCTCCTAGAGTTGTATGCCATTAGATGGGGAACAGCTACTTGACTCCTTGTATTTAGAGATAGCCTTTTTCAAGACAACAGCTTCACTTCTAACATTACGTGTCCCCATCACCATTTCCAACAGTGATCCAACCAGTTCCACGTTATGTGTGTCTAAACTATTGGGAGAGGCATGAGTAGAGGTGGCATTGGTGGCTATTGTAGGGTTTTGGTGATCTCATTCTTGGGCATCTACTCAATGTGTGTACATCCACATTACCTTCCTGGCAATGTTTATTGCTTTAAATTGGGCTGGATGATAAGTATTTGTCATGACCCATTTTATGGAACTCATGTGGAGAACCATCCACTGCTGTGCAGGCCCATACCTAGTATTGAGGGATTGCAGTGGTGAGTGACAGGGCCAAATGTAGCCTGACATTAATGACAAACGTCTTGCACTTTGTGTGAGCTTTCTTGACCCTCAGCAATGTGTTAGGTTATGCTTTGACAGTCAGCTGTCAGCTATTATTTTGGTGAGCAGGCTCTGCCCAGTCATGGTGCTTGATTAGATTCTCTCTAAACAGACCTATAAACAGGTCTGTGAGGGACCGTAAACGTGCTTCCAACTTTTACATAGTTGCTGCTGCTTCATGGACATTTCCACAAAGTCTGTTACACCAGGATCCACCTTGAGTATGTAACAGATTAATGCACACAGAAGAGAAGCACCTCCCACAAATGACCCAAATCCATGAAGAGAACCAACTCCAACAACCAAGGCTTTTTTTTTTTTTTTTATTGTGTGTAAGTAAGGCAATTCCTTCTTTGTTAGCAACCACTGCAAGACATTATGTCCAAGGTAATATGATTCAGTTTTAAAACACACTGCCTATGCTATGTTTTTGCTACTCTTGAGTGTTCAGGCAAATAAAATGGAGGCTTTTGGAAACACTGCTGGCCCTGTTTAATATTGAAATACCCAAGGTTGTGTTCTGTAGGGTGAACATACGTCCTATTTTTCCAGGACACATTCTCATTTTTCTAAACCGCCAAACATGGCAGGGATTCAGATTGTACTGCATTTTTGCGAGTGTCCTTCTGCCCCATGCTGCCCAGTGTCCTCTTTTTGAAATCCAAAAAATATGGTCACCCTAGTGTCAGTGTGGATGAGGGTAAGCAGGGGCGGGCCTGGTTAGTACTTGGATGGGAGACATCCAGAGAAGGCTGGGTGCTGTACAAATACCCAGCCACAAGGGGGTGCACACTCTGGTGCATGCCTGCATGCCGGTACCAAGCCCGGATAAATGGGGAGGGTTGCGTCAGAAAGGGCATCCGGCGTAAAAAACTCTGCCAAATCAGACGTGCGGACAAAAGATCCGCTGTGGCGACCCCTAGTTGGGAATAGCTGAAATGGGAAGGAGGAGGAGAAGTGTCAGTGTGGATGAGGGGAAAATGGAGGCATTTGGAAACAAGATCCTGGACGTCCACCTTCACTTCCTGATTGGTTCTTATCAGTCACATATCCTTCCCTGATTGGTCATGCTCCTATCACATGGCCGTATTCTGGAAGAAAGCAAACAGTATCAGCCTTGACTACCAGTGGTGAATGCAGCATGGATAATGAAATAGAAGCATTGCTGACCTTGTTGTCATGGCTGTTGTGTAACTGAATTTTATAATGCTACAATGGCCGACGTGTGCATGAGGGCGAGCTACTATTGTGCGAACCAACTGCTTCCTGATTATACTGGTACGCACATGCTCAGTGGACGTGAATGGTCATGTGATATACATTTTCAGCTGTGTTAGTATGGACAGAGATTAACACTTGTTTTAAATTAAACATGCTAATAAACATGCTAATGTGGATGTAATCTAAAGATGTAAAGATTGAGCAACTAACATGATCGAGAGGTGACAAGTCTATTGATATAATGTAAATAAAACAGTCAGGAGTGGTCATGATTTCTTCTGTAGTGGTAATTCATGCGTTTGTCTCATGCCATGGTTTGAGTTTGCCGTGGAGAGAATGTTTTGCTATGTATGCAGTTTGCCATAGGCAAGAGAGGGTAAATAATATAAAACCTTTATGAAGTCTTTCTGAGCTGAATCTTTAGCCTGGTTCATGTTTTGAGTCTCTGAATGACTGACAGTTTTTTTTACTTTATATATCCCAAATATCCTGACTGCGCCACTCAAAATACTACGCTATGTCCGCCAATTGACAAACCCTGGTCTACTACATTTAGTGTCTGAGTTTGAATTTGTGCTCTTGGATAAACTGTCCCTAGACCATCTTTATTGCAGTGAAGTGTTTTTTCTAGTGGCAGACCCTAAGCTTCCTCAGTTCAGCATGTTGGATAATACCTGCACGATGTTAAATTATATCTGACCGGCTACTCGTGTGGCCCCACCCACTCTTCTCTCCTTCTCTTGCTGTCTCTTTTCCTGCTGTAGTACATTGTGTTTGAAGCCGGACACGAACCCCTCCATGGTCCCCAATCAGAGGAGAGCATTTACCAGGTATTATGCCAAGTCCCACGCCCATTTGCCCAATCTAGTCCACTTTTAAAATCATAGTGGTCTAGAGGAGAGGCAGATTGTAAAATCTAACATGTTGAAATAAAAATGAATGAAACTTTTCATGTTTTTTTTTTTTTTGTTTGTTTGTTTAAATAAAGACAGTTTACTGGTTTAATTGACCTGTTATGACTTTTAGGTCCCAACGAGCCAGCAGAAAGAAGGGGTCTATGATGTTCCAAAACGCCAGTTTCTGAGTGTAGGTGTTTGACTTGCACCACAAGCTTTCCCCTATTTCTACAGTCCCTCCAACAAACCTCTCTCCACAGATCTTGGCTAACACTCTTTCAGTTCCATTCAACAGAGACAGGGACATACAGTAGATTGTCTTTCAGAGTTCAGTCCAATGCAGACAACAGCACTGCAACAACAAAAAACAGATTTTCTCTCAGTCATGGCAAACCCAATCTAACAAGCTCAAGTGGAATATTGATTTAACTCGAGTGTCAAGCCCTTCATGTTTGACTCACAAGAGTTTAGATAAGGGAAAACGCTAAACTGTGTGCTGCTGTGGTCCTGTAGGACTGCACATTCATTACCCTGCCTCCTTATCTCAAAGATTTGCAGTAATGACATGAACTGGCTTATTTTATTTCATTTTATTTATTTCCTTTCCTGGCTTCACGAGAGGTTTGGTGTTGGGACTCTGTCTCTGTGTGTCTCTGTGTGGTTGCATTGCATGCCATTAGGTTTGGCTTATTGTTCAAAAAAAAAAGAAAGAAAAATTCTCCAATCACCCTTTAAATATGCAAATCATGCAATATTTACAGCCATTAGCAGTCTTTCATCATATCCAGTTCTTACCAAAACGTCATACCAAAAACAGTGAATGAAGCTTTGCTACATCAATTGAATGAACTAATTAATCTCTATTTCACAAAGCGCTACTGCGTGCATGTTTACTCAGTCGGAGCTTTCTGAGTGAACGGAATTTTTTTCAGCTGCTCATCCGTTTCTGTCATTCCATCACCTTCCATCACTAAAACTCATATATCAAGGCTAAACATCCCAGGTCCCAGAGCAGACAGCATTATGAATCAGGGCTGGACAACACACTAGTGGTTTTTCACTCATCCAACAAGTCAGTGACAAGTCAAGACAGTGTCTTCTCCTTATTGACTTTCGCTAAGAAAACTTCATTTGATATGTTTGTTTCAACACAAGAATTCCTGGCTGGTTCATATTGGTTCTGTCGCATTTTGTCTGGCCTTGCTAGCTTCTCAAAATCTCATAAATATTATTGTTTACACAGGATAGGATAGAATACAGGATAATTTTTTTTTTTTTTTACTTTATGGAGAGGAATTATAGATTAAAGTTTGACTTGCCTACAATGTTTTTGTCCGGTGTAATTAATACGGTACTTGTTTTGTTTTCCTTCATTTATTAAAGTCATTGCTGTTGTCTCCTCCCAGTAATGTCTACTGTATATGCTATAGTTAGACGTTTGACAACGAACACTCCAACAATGGAATCAAACATGCCATCTCTGATAAACGCACTAATACACGAGAATATACCCTCATGTATAACTCTAACTTGTTCCCTTTCTTTCCATCTCATTTGCTTCCGTGTTGGACTTCCTCCAGAACATCAGTCAGTTTGAACTGTTCGGTGACATGGCCACTCCCCCTGACATTGTATCTGTAAGTGAATCTCACCAGCACAATTCTAAATAAAGGCAAAGAAATAACTGTGCTGTGTGTTCTGCTTGAAGAACCATGACGGTTCTACTAACCTTTTATGTGCAGAATTTTCAGTGATCCATAAGTCTGTCATTATAATGCAAGAATATTAAATATATTTAATATATAAGTCTTAGAAACTGCACATGTGTTTGGTACAGAGAACAGATACTGATCTTAATGTTAAACTTTAATGTAAGTGCTTAATGTATCTAAAGCAAACGCTTAGTTCCAGTGTTAAGCACCTCAGTTAGCTAAACTAAAGATTATGGCGCTATGGTAAAGCTAAAGTAAAAGTTAAAAACTATAGGTCACAAATAGAAAGCAGTTCCATTTAAAGTTGAAAATTTCCATTTGCAATTTATAGCTTTTTTTTTTTTTTTTGCAACGAAGTGGATTTAGAAACATATAAGGTCAGTGTCAGATAAAGGTAGGTTGTATTAGCCAGGAAATTAAAAATAATACAAACTAGCAAAAGGGAATAACCTGCTAGGTGCTGTAAAAGACCTAGCCACAAGGGGGTGCACACTCTAGTGTATTCCTGCATGCCAATGTTCTAACAAATTTTGCTACTCATCGAATTTTGCTACCTAGTGGATCTGCGCATGCAGTTTCTAGGGTTAATGTTAGGGTTAGGGGCTAGACTATGCAATCGGTGCTACGGTAGCATTTTTCGACAAGGCAGCATAAATCGACAGAACACCGGTCCCAAGCCGGGATAAATAGGGAGGGTTGCGTCAAGAAGGGGATCTGGTGTAAAAAGCTCTGCCAAATTGAACATGCAGACAAAGAGATCCGCTGTGGCGACCCCTAACGGAAGCAGCCGAAAGGGAAAACAAATGTTCGAGTTTATAGCTCAATAATCTCCTATCTTCTAGCTCAAATTCTGATAGTTTTATAACTCAACAGTGTGCTAGCTTATAGCTGAACAATCTGATATCTTATATTTTGACATTCTGCTAGATTACAGCTCAACAATCCGCTAGCTTTTAAATAAAAACCCTCTATCTTATATCTCAGCAATCTGCTAGCTTATAGCTCAACATTCTGCTAGTTTATAACACAACAGTCTGCCATCTTATAACTCACTAATGTGCTACTGAAGCTCAACAATATCCTGTCTTGTAGCTCAACAATCTGCTAGATTACAGCTCAACAATCTGTTAGTTTATATATCAACAATCTGTCAGTTTATATCTCAACAATCTACTCTTTTAGCTCAACATTCTGCTTGTTTAGCACATGTTACATCCTGAGCCTGAGCAAAAGAAATTTTGATGAATGCCTTGTCTTGTATGTGCTTAAAACGCTTAAAGTAACATATCATATATGTCGACCATTTACCACTGTCTACAATTTACAGCATGGGGTACTCCAAAGTGGTCCCGCATCCCATTCAAAACAACTCACGCAGTGTGATTAAGCTTACTCTGAGATGTCCTCCCATCAAAGTTCTAACTAGGAAATACAATATGAAATAAAGTAAAATTAAGAACGTTTTTTTGCGGACCTTTTAAAGGTTTTATTCCTGAGGTGTTTTGATGGATTACTCCATGGATTATATCTTTATACTAAATGTTCTTCTATCTTCTGCTTTTCTATCAGGCCATTAATATTGATTATTGTATTGAATTCTAATGAAATGGGCTCCAATGCTCTGATTCACAGATGCCCGCGTCGCCTGCTAATACTCTGGACCCCGGGCGACGACGACATCAGCGCCACCCTGAGCTGTTCACACACTTTAGCCCCCCTGCCGTGCCTTCAGGTAGCACACTGTCCTTACAGGTGTATGTGAGAGACAAGAGGCACGTCATGAAGCTTTACAATGAATTCGTAACATTTGATGCGAAAAGTATTGTTTATTAAATTATACCATTTACATGCTATTAGATTATTTTCTAATAACAGCTTGTCCCAAAGTGTTTAATTCCTCTTAAACCACAGCAACTTGCCCACATCTTGTCTCTTTCTCCTCTCTTCCTATCCTGTCCTCTCTATGTCCTGTCTGTCCTCATTTTGTCCCACATATCTCTCCATCTGTCTGATCTCCTCATTCTCTTGGCCATCCCTTCCTTGTCTCTCGATTCCATCTGTCTTGTCCAATTACTTTCCTGTCTGATCCCCCTCTGTCTGTTTTCTTTCTGTCCAACCTTCCCCACAGGCTACATGACGATGGGTGCAGTGCAGGCGGCTCACTGGGCTCAGCAGTCCTTTGCAGCTCCGGCAGCTCCACTGGCGTTTGGTGTTCAGGCTCCTCTGCAGGTTGCTCAGGTTCTTCCTGGAGGACAGCCAGTGATCTGGGGCCAGGCCAACCTTTTCCATTCTCCCGGCCCAGGCCAACAACAGTGGGCCTTTGTCCCAGCCAGCGCCTTATTTCAAGGTCTTGTTCCCTTAGCGGCCATGCGTCCTCGCATGTCAACACCGTCCGCACCATCCTCGACCATCACCAGCCCACAGCATGCAGCTGAATCCAGAGACGCCCCAAGCAGTAACCCTCTGGCAGAGGCAGCAGGCTCACACATGCAGCCTGCTGACACTGGTGACCTACCCACAGTGATGGGAGGAGCCACACAGACTGATGAGAAGCAGGAAGTGGAGGTCTGTAGTGCAGACCTTGATCTTTCCCAGCTGAGTTTGACGCCAGGTTCATCAACATCACCATCCGCTGCGGAGTCTCGTGAGTAAGACACACAAAAACCACTTGTAATCTGGGTCAAGCAGATTGCTCCTCGTGGACTAATTAACCATAATATAGAATCCCATGATATTTAGTTGAAATCTTCGCCCATATTCAAATACTACTGATTGTTTCAGAACTAATTATAAACCATGTAACAAGCCGGGGTGAGTTGATGTATTGGAAATGAGCCTGTCTCACTTTCCTACAGCTGCTACACCTGCTTCCCAGGAGGGCGAGATGACCTTGACCTCAGACCCCCCTAAAGATCTCCCTGTCATGAGAACAGAGAACAATGAGAGCCATTTTAAAGAGCCATCTCCCACGGGAGGAGCAAAGCAGAGCATCAGCCAAGATGTGGCAGAGGAATCGGTAATTAGATCTTTTCTGGGTCATATATTTTGACTCATTTTTGCATCTAACTTAGTGAAGCACATAGAATTATTGAACCTAATTGTCTGCCAGGCAA
Organism: Synodontis membranacea; assembly: GCA_025674565.1. Lineage (NCBI taxonomy): Eukaryota > Metazoa > Chordata > Actinopteri > Siluriformes > Mochokidae > Synodontis > Synodontis membranacea. The sequence goes on from JAOVYU010000051.1 coordinate 2,135,962, forward strand.
CTTGGAATAAAATATTAATAGCCTGAACATTAAATCTGCTTGTCCCGAGTGCCCGGCCTAGTGACTTGTCCACCCCAGGGACAAGTTTACTGAACTTCACTTCTTGTTTTAAATCTTTTTTCCGTATTCTATTCAATGTGGTAAAATTGTGTTCATGGTTTTACAGCAAACTCTCATTTCTGTTCTCTCTTCCCCTCAGTGTTCCAGCTCCCAAGCCCCTAGCAGCTCTGAGCCAGCGGAACTCAGTCCGACTCCAAACCAATCAGACGCTTAGGAAATCCACCCCCCATTCTGGGTCTCTAGTTTTCTACTGTTCTGTTTCTTATCCTCAAGTCACATCTTCGTTCAGTTATCATTCAGTCAACACATCTGCACCCAGAGTGATGAAACTATAGATACGTACACTATACTGTATGGACAAAAGTTTGTGTTCACATGACCCTAACACTTACAGTATATGTGCTTTATTAAACATTCCAGTTCAGATTGAGTCCCCTTGCTCTTATAATAAGCTCCATTTTTCTGGGAAATTGTAATGATACAGCAAACAACAACATCCTAAACAATTGTGTGCTTCCAACTTCGTGGCAACAGTTTGGGGAAGGACCACATGCTGGTTTCATTTAGAGGTGTCCAGAAACCTTTGTCCATAAAGTGTACGTATACTCTCCGGCCACTTTATTAGGTACACCTGCTCATTCTTGCTCTGGTAATCGTCACCTGTCTAGTGCCCTCTGTAGCCTCAGATTCCTTTCCTTAGCTCATAAAAATTGACCTCTATGCAGTTTTAATGGAATACGAAAATATTGGATTGTTCATTTGCACAACGGATATAAAATTACAAAGCAGTATTTCTAATATTAAAACTTGAACACGTTTCAGTAAAACTGTACAATGTCCCTGTATCTTTGAGCTGAAAATAGTATTGCAAACATTCTTCTTCTTCTGCATGAACTTTGGCTTATTTTTATGAAGCGTGCCAAAATATCTAAAGCTCTTCTATGCACAACGACAATAATTCCAAGCGGTGTTTTGTTTCTTTTCTTCAGAGCAAAAAGAACACAGTAAACAGAGTGTTTTGTGTGCTTTCTCCAACCCCAGTGTGGTCCTTAGATCCTCACACGATGGTTGAGCCGGTATCACTAGAAACACTCTGCAGAAACCGACGGCTGATTGATTTTTGTTAGCCTAATGGATTTGTGTTATTAGTGCGTCACTAATTAACGACACTGGGTTTATCAAGAAGCTGAGCTTTTCTCGGTTAATATTAAGATTAAAGCTTGCACTGTGCTTTTCTGATGTTGTGCTTTTCCATATAAACAGTGTGTCTAATAACCCCCCCTTCCCGCTGTCTCTCAGCACTCTCTGAACCCAGTGGGTGTTTTTCTGTTTTTCTCCACATCTAAGTTTCGCTGCATGTGTGTCAGTCTGTAAACAGCTTCACTACACTTCTTTTTTTTTTTTTTTTTTTTTTTAATTCTGCGCTTAGCATTGAATCATAGCTTTTTAACCCTGAACATGCCAGCATTTCAGTCGTTCACATTTAACTGATTTAATTTACATGTACTTCGTTTTGATTTTTAAATGTTTGCACAGCCTT
>JAOVYU010000051.1:2193652-2205159 GCA_025674565.1 Synodontis membranacea
TTATTATTATTATTATTATTATTATTATTATTATTATTATTATTATTATTATTATTATATCCTGAATCTACTGCTTTTGTGGTACAAACTCAACTCTTTGTACTAAAGTTTAAACATAAGCCAGTCCACACATATTAATCCTTGTGTTTGGCGTTGCATTTGGGCATGTTGGTGTTTTTCCACATTTCAGTTTCTCTTCCCGTCAGTACTCATACTCTTAATGTTAATTTTGATGCATATGATGTAACAATCTTCGCATGCTGGGCTGGTGTCCTTATTTTTAGTGTTTTTAAATTGTTTTTGTGTGTGTGAACAGAGAGATTTCCGAAACCACTCTTCAGGTGTAGAATAATAAAATAAAATAAAAAAAATCTAAATGGCTATTAACATGAAAATATAAACACCAAAACTCGTCAGGTAAAGATAAGAAGAAGGTGGCCTGGTCTTTTTCCATTACTCAGCTGTCCAGTTTGAGTGAGACTTGTGTGCACAGTTTGAGCCTCAGATTCCTGTTCTTGGCTGATGGGAGTGTAATCCGATCACCTGCTCTTGTAGCCCACATGTTGAGTGTGCTGAGATGCTTTCCTGCTCACCACGGTTGTAAAGAGTGGTTGACGTATTGTAGCCAGGCCAGTTGGACCAATTTCCTCTGATCTCTGTCATCAACGAGGCGGCTCCAGCCACAGACCTGGCTGTGTTTTTGTTTTTCACACTATTCTGTATATACTGTACATACAAATTGTTGTGCGTGATATTCCCAGGAGATCAGCAGTTTTTGAAATACTCAAACCAACAAACATGCTGCGGTGAAAAACATTTTTTTCCCTATTCTGATGTTTGATGTGAAGCTCTTGACCTGTACTTGGATGATCTAATACAATGTGCTGCTGCCACATGATTGGCTGATGAGATGACTGCATGAATGCGCAGGCGTATAGGTGTTCCCGTTAAAGAGGACGGTGAGTGCATGCGTTGTTATGGCCTTAATGATACTTGCTATTTTCCTTGAAGCAGAGCAATAGACCTACAAATTGTTCTCTTCATGCACTTCAAACATTTATTTTTTTGGGCCGTATTGGCCACTCTAATTCAATGCAGTAGACAGGAATTCTGAAAGGAAGTGGGTTCCTCCGGAAAATCACAGTCTGATTTGAAGTACTTTTCACTCGTGTGGTATTTTAACTGGACCCAGACCATGGAATGCCCTTCATGTGGCAAACTCACATCTCACTTTCTCATACATCCCACCAGCCTTAATTTATCCCCCCCTTCAGCCCGAATGGTACACGGGGGCTTGAGAATAAAACTCTTCTGTCCGCATTCTTCCACACTCCACTTCTTCATCTCAAACAGACTTTCTCAAAGTTCAAAGTGTCTATCAAAATGTCTATCTTGTGCATCTATGAATCACTTTATTGTCTTTTCTGTGGGAAATACTTTTTTTTTTTTTTTTTTTGCATTTTGTACTTCAGGCACCCTGGTCAGAATTTTTTGGGTTTTTTCCCCTCCCTTTAAAACTCCTTTCTGGTTAAATTTGTCGCAGATGCTACAGTTTGTTTTGCACGACTGAACGAACAAGCAGACAAAACACTAGCATGAAACAATATTTACCAAACATGTCTGGGATTCAACCAGGGCAACATAACACAAATGTGCCCTGCTAACCACAATAAATGATTTCAGCATAGTATTCTAGACTTCAAAGGTGATCAAAGAATAAAGGCTGAGACAAAACGAGAAAAGACCAAAGGTTTGTTGTTGTTGTTGTTGTTGTTGTTGCAAAGACTCAACAGATCATTTGGGATACTTTTGACCCCAAATTAAACTCCTTCACTGACAGAAACAGCATAACCATTCGAACAATCTTTGTAAGGTCTATGAATCTTGCGAAATCTACAGGTTTCCTGCCAAAATATTCGAGAAAGCCATCTCCTACTCTGTCATAACACTAGGTGTGCGCAAGGAAACCATTCTGCAGACCCACGCCCAGAGAAACAGTAAATCCATACTCGACGCTCCTCATTTTCTGTTTTCCTTCTTCTGTTTTTCTTCCAATGAGGAATTTGCACAAATGACCTCCACATGTTACAGAGAAGCTCCCAAGGGATACAGGCCAGCAGTGTAGTACTGCTGACTGGACACAAAAACAAACTTCATCATGGAGCGACCCTTATGCCGTGGAGCAACACTCGAGACAATTCAAACCATGTGTCGGGAACTGCGGTTTGAGATGAAAAGGGCAAAAAATATTTCTAGATGTGTTTAGAAACCAGATCAGAAATCGGCTCTCGGGGTTCCTGGGTAGTGCAGAATAACAAAGCTGACAAAACTCATGCTTAAAGTCAACGGGTCTTAAGCGTTAGGAATATTTTAGTAAAGCTGTGTATAAATGTTTTCATAGTTGTTTTCAGAATGGTCAAACTTGCACCAAGGTTTATAAATGTTTCAGTAACTGTGATTTTATTTATATTTGTGCATATGTTTGATAAATGCCAAAAAAACAATGGGAACATACACAGAAACTTGGCACCCTGGAGCTGTGAGACGGAAGTGCTACCTGCTGCTCCTCCATATTGCCCGGGTGCCATTACTTTTGTCTTGACTCTCAGTTTTCATTAATTTATTGGATTTTGCATGAATATCACTCCTATAATAAACATGATGGTAGACATTTTCAGAACACTTGAGTAATTGAATTAAGTGCATAACATCTTTGCTTTGATCATAAGGTAGTCTGTAGATATTTTTTAACACTTTTAGCTAACGATGTATCTCACAATCATTAAGTTCTAATCTAATTTTTATTCGTTTTACATTTCGATACATGCCATAATACCATAATGCCTTACCAGCTCGCAACTTCAAGATCCCTGTTTCGATCCTGACCCCAGGACGATGTCCTTCCACCTATCCATTATCTTTAGCACTTATCCATCAGGGCCGTGGGGGAAGCTGGAGCCATTCCCAACTGACTTCAGGCAAGAGGCAGGTTACACCCAGGGTAGGTCATCAATCTGTTACAGGGATAACAAAGACAAACAACCATTTACACTCACATTCACATCTATGGGCAGTTTACAGCCAGTTGGCTTAATATGCATGTTTTTGGCCTGCAGGAGGAAACCGGAGCACCAGGAGGAAACCCATTTAGGCATGAGGAGAACATGAAGACTCCAGACAGAAAACAAAGGTTGCAAGGCTGGAACTTAGAACGTTCTTACTGCAAGGAGCCCACTGCTCCACTGAAGACAAATGAATTAATCTGTTATTATTATTATTTTTTTTTTTTATGAAACTGAAAACAAATGATCTAATTCCCTTTATATGCAACAGAGCAGATGGGTTGTTTCTCCAAACCCGTGCATTTCTACTTGTGTCCCGAAGGACTGGGTGGACTAGCCCACTTCAGCCACCAAAACTCCATCACTATGAATGATTCATAGCACTCCTCTTGAGTAAAAGGCTCCCCACTCGCAGCCTTGACCTTGTCTGGTGGCCAAGAATGTCTGAGTCTGGCAACATTATGAATGAACTGTGGCAGGATTACAGACTGAAGACTTCCAGCACTTGACTGCCAGAATGTTAAGCATGGCCTGTTCATTTTAAAGCTCTCACGTAAACAACTGTGACCTGAATGTAGGACGCCTGGTCTCACTCCTAGATATGTAGCAATGGAGATTCGGCCTTGACGTTCAGAGCAGAAGACGTCAAGATTTTAGTCGTGGTCGGCACTTGTCAGTCGGCAGTTACTATCCATCCGAAGTTCTCCTTGTGTCAATGTGGGTCCCCTCTGGGATCTCTGGTTTCCATCTACTATCCAAAAACAGTACCGGCGACTCTAAATCATATCCACGTACTGTATAAGCTGTGTTATCGGGATAAGCTCCAGACCCTGACCTATAGTTATTGAAGGTGATTAAATGAATGTAATCTCTAAATCAGATGAATTTGTTCATTGGCACGAGTCACAAAATATAAAGAAAACTGTGTTACAGGAGTTTCGGTTGTTTCTTTTCCATATCCTAATAACAACAGTGCACAGCTGTTCTTGATTTCATAATAAGTCAGATAAGTCGACATTAAATGAATAATAATCTGGAGTGTGTAATAAGAGTAATATTTAAGAAGCAGATATCGGGTTGAGCAGTGTGTATGAGCTCGGCTCTCTAGGGGACACAGAAAGTCATGTTTAATGACAACACTTGAGTTTATTTAGTCAGGATTATGAATGCACTCTGAATCAGTTCCGCTTGACCTTCATCCTCTATGAGCTCCATGTGTACAAAACAGAGTAAAAAGGTCAGATCTAAAAACAGCTTTATAAATGTGATTTAGAGAGGCAGAAAGGCAGAAATCAGCCGACTGTGAGAAACATTATACCAGATGTGCTTAGGGTATATCCTGAGGGGACTGTTTCCCTGCTCAGGCATATCTGACTCATCATGTTGGCTGCCAAGTGACATTATAACACTAGAAACTCTCAAAACTCGAGCATTACACTATATCCCAAGGTATCATTGATGCATAATAATTATGGGGCATTTTGGTTTCTCATCCAAATGCATTTTGGGGGGAAAAAAAATTATGATGGAGTAAATAATCCATCTTGATTATGTTTGCTCCACACTCAACTATGTTTCATGCTTCTTCTCAGTCACTCTTGATTATGTGGATGTGTTGCACACATATCTGAGAGGGCATGCAATAGAATTTTGTGCATTTACACTTGAAGTGCATGCTTACAAACCCTTGGTGGTGCTGTTGTTGCTGTTCCAAAATAATCTGGTCTAAAACATTATACCTACATATTATACCTACATATGGCTTTTTTTAACATTCTTTTATACAGCAATGCTGAAGAATGGTATTGTCTCATAAGGTTGCAGGTTGACTTTGTCCTTATATTAAAGAGAGAAGACAGAACAAGCCTAGATTACTACAGATCAACTGACTGAGTCACTGTATTTTTTAGCCAAAATTGCTCTGGCATTCACGTCAATGATGACTGCATGTAAACTTCTGACCACAACTGTGTATATACCAATCAGGCGTAACATTATGACTACCTGCCTAATATTGTGTTGGTTCCCTTTTGCTGCCAAAACAGCCATGATCCATGGAGGCATGGACTCCACTAGACTCCTAAAGGTGTGCTGTGGTATCTGGCACCAAGATGTTAGCAGCAGATCCCTTAAGTCCTGTATGTTGCGAGGTGGGACCTCCATGGATCGGACTTGTTTATTCAGCACATCCCAGAGATGTTCGATTGGATTGAGATCTGGGGAAATTGGAGGCCAATTCAACATCTCAAACTCCTTGTTGTGCTCTTCAAACCATTCCTGAACCATTTTGGCTTTGTAGCAGAGCGCATTATCCAGCTGAAAGAGGCCACAGCCATCAGGGAATATTGTTTGAATGAAAGGATGTACATGGTCTGCAACAGTGCTTAGGTAGGTGGTACGTGTCAAAGTACAGTAACATCCACATGGATTGCAGGTTTCCCAGCAGAACATTGCCGAAGCATCACACCACCTCTGCTGGCTTGCCTTCTTCCCACAGTGCATCCTGGTGCCATGTGTTCCCCAGGTAAGCGATGCATACAAACCCGGCCATCCAGGTGATGTAAAAGAAAATGCAATTCATCAGATCAGGCCACCTTCTTTCATTGCTCTGTGGTCCAGTTCTGATGCTCATGTGAACATTGTTGGTTTTTTCGGTGGTGGACAGGGGTCAGCATGGGCACCCAGCCTGGTCTGTGGCAAGCCTTTGCATCCCCCATGTGCATCAGTGTGCCTTGGTTGCCCATGACCCCGTCGCTGGCTCACAACTGTTCCTTCTTTGGACCACCCAGTTGTCTAGCCATCACAATTTGGCCCTTGTCAAACTTGCACAATTCCATAGCTTTGATTACAAAATGTATCAGCTTTGATTACAAAATGTTTACTTGCTGTCTAATACAGTATATCCAATCCACTAACAGGTGCCATGATAAAGAGATAGTAAGTGTTATTCACTTCACCTGTCAGTGCTCATAATGTTATTCCTGATCTGTGTACATGCTCACTTGATTACCGCTACAGTTTTTTCAATTGAAGTGGGCTCAATTCCATGCGCCAATTCCATGCACCTCTCAAGAAATAAGATGAATGTATACAAGATTTTTACAAAACCCTTAATGATAACTGACTCATCTCATATGTTATGTTTCATGTAAAGACAGTGTTGCATATTATATAAACATGTAACATTTGGCTGAAGTGCTATCATACCCAGTTTGTCCATTATTACATTATTAGCCACTTTGGGTTCATTACAGACTACATAAAAAAAAAGAAAAGGATGAGGAAGAAGCAGGAAAAACACAGCCAAAACAAAAGCACACTATACTTGTCCCCATGGTGACCATGACAGGAAGCAGGAATCCATGACCATGATCCAAGTAATGCCATCTCAACATCTTTGACATAAGCCTTACTCCAGGACTGCTGTACTTAATATTTCTGTAATGTTCATATGGACCAGTGTATGTACACGTCAAATCAATTGTTAGCAAAAGTGCTCAGAAACTGTCTGAAACTGTAGAAACCAAACGCGCAGATGGAGCTCCATGTGCAGACTTTCCTGCGTGCACATGGCCTGCAAACATAAAGCATGAGCTAACGTTCATGCAAAAAAAAATAATAATAAAAAAAACGAAATAAAAAAATAAATGTTTAAATGGAATCCTTTCTTCCAGTTTTCTCTGATGATCGTTGAAAAAATAGAAATACAAATCCATAGGGTGGTTTTCACGCTCTAGACTCTCCTGACTAACATGAAGCTTTCAAATTGATTCATGATTCTCTATACGTTCAAGGGCATTTGTCTTTGTCATACCGACACTGTTCCTCTAATAAGCAAAATTCCTTCGCCGTGATCACATCGCTACTTTTACTACTCAGGCTTAATAAATCTATGTTTATTACTAATAAATCTACATTTCCTGTGCTCCGGCAAACATCGAAAAGGTGACTTCATACTCATGTCCCTGGGTCCACGTCATGTTTTATTTATGCCACGGTTGAGTCAGAAGCAGAATGCATAAAAAGCACAACTAGTGTGATATTTTAAGATAATTTCACGATCCTTTAACAGCCTTTTTGATACACCTTAAGGTCATGCCAACCCCCGGGGGGGCTCACAAACATGCTGTAAATGTGCTAAGGAATTGACATGGTTTATAGTAAGCTGTACAGCATTTATTACAGAAACCCTTCCAGAAAAAAGCCCCACACTGACCCTCCAGTCACACGCTGGGTCCGGATGTTGTTTTTTTTATTCAGCCCTTGCATGAGGAAATGATGGTTTCAGCAGGGAGCGATCAAATAATACCTTAACATGAAGGGATATGTGTGTACATATTTATATATATTCATATAGGGAAGGACTTAGCGATGTTTATGGGCCTGCTGAGATGTATTAATGCCCGAGATGAGGTCACACACTTGAAACAGGTAAAAAGGTTGAAACAGTAGCTCACACATTTTAGCTCACAGGCAGAAGGGAAACATAATCACTGAAGCAGAAAAGGCAGCATCCAACCTTCACTGTGAAATATTAAATACAACTAATCTTGCCATGAACCTCACCTCACTGTGTCGAGGAACATCAGGTAACATCTTGGAACATCTACTCCTGCCTTTATGATACACAAATATATTGTGAATCTTATACAGTAAACACTATAGAGTATATTTACCGTAAGTGTAACTTGGCTTGGAGACCCGAGCCATCGTGCAGTCAAGATTATTAAATAAGTATTATTTATTGAGTTGCTCAGGTTAAATCAGCTACAGTACATCTTTTCTGGGAAGGGCAAAGGAAAGGAAATTCTTGACAATAGCTAAAGCCATCATAAACCTCATATTCTACATCTGCCCGTGCCGTAATATCATAATTGGTGTTTTTTTTTTTTTTTTTTAAATCAATAAATGCATCAAACAACCTAGAAGGCACAGTAAAGTAAGTTTGCCTGTGTCCGATTCATTAACAGAAACACAGCTATCTGACTGCAAAGGTTTTTCAATGCATGAATTGCAAATTTTAGCAATTTGCTGAACTTTATTAAATTGCCAGTGAGAGCATTTTTTTTTTCCTGTTTGTATGTTTTATCCAGTAATGGTTCTGTTAAATGTTGAATAAATGTCACGTTATAATAAAAACATCACCTTATCAACAGTCTGTTAATAAAAATACATTGTGATTGTATGTCTGTATATACAGTAGGCTATACTGCCTACTGTATGTATGTGCTATAGAATATATGTAAGTGAGCAACCAAGAAATCAATCAATTAAAAAATGTCAAAAAGTAATAACTGTCTGCTCAACCCTTAATACGCATGCTATAATTCAGATTTATGCATGTTTGTGAACCTTACATCAAAATCACCAACTTCTATGCATCACACAATGTCACTGAACTGAACAATGCTGCCATCTACTGGACAGATGATCTGACCACGGAATGACAAGAGAATAATGATCGAAGGCATCATTACACCAAAGACTGTTGGATAAGTTTTCAAAGCACGTGTATGTATATCCTGTAAATAGAATTTGACTTCTGCCTGGCTAGTTAAAGGTTCACTATGTAGGATTTAGAAAGATCTATTAATAGAAATAGAATGTTGTGCTCATAAATATATATTCATTAGTGTATAATTAGAGCAGGAGCGGGTCCACCTCTACGGAGCCGCCATGTCGCACTGCTACAGTAGCCCAGAGTGTACAAACCTCAAGAGAGCGCCTTCAGTGTTTTTACGTTTTTACAAGGGCAAAGAAGAAGAAAGGAAGAAGAAAGAAGGCTAATCAGTGTTTGCTCCTGTTGGCTAACAAGTTTGAGAACCCAATTTTTTGAAAAATGAAGGATCGTACTTATTATTTTGCACCAAAAAAAAAAAAAAAAAAGCAATCGAGTGTGAATGTAAGTGGTTGGAAGGACTCTGCGGTCACCTGACATCCATCGTAGCTTCCAGTACACTCTTGGAAAGGGAGGGATAAGGAGGAGGGGCATTCAGGTTGCAATCAAATGAATCCTACATAGTGGACCTATAATTAGCAAAATTTCCTCAAAAATTCCTTGCTTTAAAGTCTCTGATGGATGACAAGAAAAGACTTTTGGGATTTGTAATGAGCCTTTTTTTTCTTACTCAGTTATATTTGGTCAGGAGGTATTGAAGTTCTGGATGTAGTATAATATCACAGGTTTAGATTAATGACAGTAATAGCAACTTTGCGCTCATCTACCCACTCTGACATTGATTATTTTTCTGTAACAGAAAATGGGACAGTCATGATGCTCTCAGCCAGCATACATGCCATTTCTTTACTTCATAAAGAGCAGAAGTACCATCAGTGATATCACAATACAGTAAACATAGCCACTGTTCATTCACTAATCATTAATCCAGTTATATGACTTGTTCACATGGTGATGTTCTACACTGTTAGTTACAAATTTGCAAGCTTATTTTGTGCAGGGAGGCAAATTTACATGCTGTTTCTACCCAATACTTCATAGGACGCCACCTACTACCATTTCCCATTAGGTTACAGGACTTAAACTATAACTGAACTGCATTTTATTAATCCTGAAATGAAAGTTATTAACTTGAATTTAATAAGACATCTTTATAATGCTGTCACATTGCCCCCCCCTTTCCCCCAAAATCCAAATGTTGTAAAAATTAGTTTGTGGTAGCATCATGCACCTTTTATCATCCTTCCAATAAATCGGGTCACTAATTCATGGTCAAGTGAGAAAAACATCATGGAAGACAAAGTGCCATTGGGGAAATAGTCTTGCTAGTGATCACATATGAGGAGATTTACTGTATTCTATGTGAAAGTTGCATTAAATATTAGCATGTATGAGTGATTAGCGGGATAGTAAGTAAACTAGTAGGGGAGGTAGTGTGTAGGTACAAAAGGATATTTCTTATCAGTACGATCAGTGTGCTTGAATGAGATCCAGTAAACTGTAAACATTTTAACAAAGAGCACAACTGGGTACAGTTTTACCTTAGTTAGTTTTTTACAGCACTTCTCCTTTTACAAAACATTACTAATTCATTTAATAGATGTATCTAGTCTGAGTGCAACAGTTGATCCTGAAACAAGGAAGCTGAGTGAGTGGGTGAATGAGTGAGTGAGTGAGTGAGTGGGTGGGTGGGTGAGTGAGTGAATGAGTGAGTGAGTGAGTGGGGGAGTCAGTGAGTGAATGAGTGGATGAGTGAGTGAGTGAGTGAGTGAATAAGTGAGTGGGTGAGTGAGTGAATGAGTGAGTGGGTGAGTGAGTGAATGCGTGAGTGAGTGAGTGGGGGAGTCATTGACTGAGTGAGTGAATGAGTGAGTGGGTGGGTGAGTGAATGAGTGAGTGGGTGGGTGAGTGAGTGAATGAGTCAGTGAGTGAATGAGTGAGTGAGTGGGGGAGTCAGTGAGTGAATGAGTGGACGAGTGAGTGAGTGGGTGAGTGAGTAAATAAGTGAGTGGGTGAGTGAATGAGTGAGTGGGTGAGTGAGTGAATGAGTTAGTGAGTGAATGAGTGAGTGAGTGGGGGAGTCATTGACTGAGTTAGTGAATGAGTGAGTGGGTGGGTGAGTGAGTGAGTGAATAAGTGAGTGGGTGAGTGAGTGAATGAGTGAGTGGATGAGTGAGTGAGTGAATGCGTGAGTGAGTGAGTGAGTGGGGGAGTCATTGACTGAGTGAGTGAATGAGTGAGTGGGTGGGTGAGTGAGTGAATGAGTGAGTGGGTGGGTGAGTGAGTGAATGAGTTAGTGAGTGAATGAGTGAGTGAGTGAGTGGGGGAGTCAGTGAGTGAATGAGTGGATGAGTGAGTGAGTGAATAAGTGAGTGGGTGAGTGAGTGAATGAGTGAGTGGGTGAGTGAGTGAATGAGTTAGTGAGTGAATGTGTGAGTGAGTGAATAAGTGAGTGAGTGGGGGAGTCATTGACTGAGTTAGTGAATGAGTGAGTGGGTGGGTGAGTGAGTGAATGAGTGAGTGAGTGGGTGGGTGAGTGAGTGAATGAGTTAGTGAGTGAATGAGTGAGTGAGTGAGTGGGGGAGTCAGTGAGTGAATGAGTGGATGAGTGAGTGAGTGGGTGAGTGAGTGAATAAGTGAGTGGGTGAATGAGTGAGTGAGTGAGTGGGTGGGTGAGTGAGTGAATGCGTGAGTGAGTGAATGAGTGAGTGAGTGAGTGGGGGAGTCAGTGAGTGAGTGGATGAGTGAGTGAGTGGCTGAGTGAGTGGGTGAGTGAGTGAATGAGTGAGTGAATGAGTTAGTGAGTGAGTGAGTGGGTAAGTGAGTGAGTGAGTGAGTGAGTGGGGGAGTCAGTGAGTGAATGAGTGAGTGAATGAAGCAGTGAGTGAATAAGTGAGTGGGTGAGTGAGTGGGTGGGTGAGTGAGTTAATGAGTCAGTGAGTGAATAAGTAAGTGAGTATATATATATGTGTGTGTGTATATATATA
>JAOVYU010000051.1:2214012-2225942 GCA_025674565.1 Synodontis membranacea
CTACTTATTACAAAGAAAAAGTATCCACTGAAAATGAATCATGGAAGAACAGAAAAGTCACCAGTTGCTCTGTCTGTAAGGAGAACTGTCATGAGTATGGCTGCTGGCTCGCCCGGAGTCCTTGGTGGTGTCATGCCATGAAAAATGACCACTGCACTTCATGTACAGGTAAATGTCACTACACTAAACATATCAGAGAGAACAAGAAATATGTTACACGCAGCAAAGAGACGCCAATGACATTTGATAAACTTAAAGAAAAATATGAAAGCAAAGATACTTCATCATCAGATATAAAGTTTGATTCAAAGTCCTTTGAAAATGTAAAAAATGACATTGCAAGCAACAAAAAACAGGAAGAGGAAATGGTGAATGTAGAGAAGAGACTGAAAGAAGAACTGATCAAGAATGAAAAGGAAAAAGCTCACCTGGTGGAAGAAGCCTTCATCTCCATCATGAAACTGTCTGAGATTGCTTTAAAGCCAGATGCTGCTTTCATTGTTCAGGCTCTTGACTACTTCATCCCTCGAGCTGAGGAAACTGGAAGAAGCGCCCTTGCTCAGAAACTAAAAGAGCTGAGGAAAATTCAACCTGAATCACAGGAAAGAGTGACTACTGTAATGGGGTATTACAATAAATTTAAAAATTTTCTTACTCGTAAAAAATGAATTTAGGAGATTAAACATGGCCATGTAACAGATAAAACAGATGTAATTATGAACAGATCTGAATCAAGAGTGCAAGTTTCTTTCTGTTTTAATTAATAAAATGTGTGGTGTTTAATCATCAGTGCTGTTGTCCAAGATGTAAACTTTTACTTTGTTTTATTAATCATTGAATTTTTTTTGATGAGCCATTATGTCTGACTTTAAAGTATAGCATTGGATTTCTTTTTACTTTACATTTCCCATATTACTTGTGAAGCTATACTGTTCATGGATAGATGTTTATTCATTTCTTTTTACTTGATTCAGTTAATTAGCTTAAATTGTTAATTCCTTCATTGCTAGTGTTCTCTGTGTATCTATGTGTTTAATTGTTTAATCATTAAATATCTGTTAACTACAGCAGTCCTGCATCTCCTCTTTCTGACACAAACCTACATGTATTAAATAACATTGACTCTTCAGCAATTCGTAATTCAGATTATTAATACTACCAATACTACTATTATGACTAATAATAATAGTAGAAATAATAATAATAATAATAATAATAATAATAACCATTATGGTTGCATGGTAACTGACCTCAATCCCACTGAACACCTTCAGGATGAACTGGAACACCGACTGCACCCCAGACCTCCTCACCAACATCTGTCCCTGACCTCAATATTGCTCTTGTGGCTGAATGAACACAAATCCCCAGAAACGCTCCAAAATCTAGTGGAAATCCTCAGAGCTTATTACAACACACTTATAGGCGCAATGGTCAGGTGTCCATATACACTTGTACACAGAGTGTATTTACAAGCTTTATGGACAGTCCTTCCTGACCTCTGCAATGATAGATGCGGTGCAAGTTATATATAAAACCATACACATAACCATAGTTAATAAAGTAAAAGAATGAGCAGGGTCAACTGCTCATTCAACTGTGCAGGGTCTTAACATGCCTAATGACGAGCCTCTTGAAGCACTTCATGATTATGGGTGAGTGCCACAGGACAGTAGTCGTTGAGGCAGGACACTGGAGACTTCTTCGGCACGTGAAGGATGGTGGTGGTCTTGAAGCACGTGGGAATGACAGCTGTGCTCAGAGACATATTGAAGATGTCGGTGAATATATCTGCCAGCTGGTCTGCACATTCTCTGAGCACTCTCCCTGGGATGTTATCTGGCCCAGCGGCCTTCTGTGGAATAACTCTGCGAAGAGTTTTCCTCACATCAGCCGTGGTCAGACATATCACCTGTTCATTGGGAGAGGAGGTGGATTTCATTGCCGCCACATTGTTCTGTAAGTCGAACCATGTGTAGAAGTCATTCAGCGCATCTGGTAGGGAGGCATCACCATCACATTCTGGTGTTGTTGTCCTGTAGTTGGTGATGGCCTGGATACCTTGCCACATGCGCTGTGTGTTGCCGCCCTGGCTGTTCTTAGGGCCGCCTTGTCACCTGCTTTAAAGGCAGAATCATGAGTCTTCAGCAGCTCATGTACCTCCGCAGTCATCCATGGCTTCTGGTTTTTCCTTGCGGTGATCGTCTTGGAGATAGTGACGTCATTGATGCACTTGCTGATGTAGCCAGTCACTGATGACGTGTACTCCTCCAAGTTGATGCTGTCGCCTCCCTGAACATATGCCAGTTAGTGTGCCAAAACAGTCCTGAAGAGCAGAGATGGCTCCTGAAGGCCAGGTTCTCACCTGCTTCAGAACCGGTTGTACATCTCACAGAGCGCCTCTTTAGCATTAGCACTGGGGGGAATGTACACTCCAACAATGAACACAGTGGTGAATTCCCACGGTAAATAGAAAGGTCTACATCTACGGTAATAGTCACTAACTCCACCTGTGGTGAGCAGTAGCTGGACACTAAAACAGAGTTCTTGCACCATTCCGTGTTGATATAAATACACAAACCACCGCCGCGAAGCCATGTTGTCAGCTACAAAATTTAGTCAAGGTTAAAGGCGTCAATTTTGGAGCAGGGGGTTCTTTCTTGGACAGCAACCACTCAGTCTAAGGTGGTGTAAAATCTGCTTGACACTTTTTACTTGTAGACAGTGACAATGGTGTTCCAGAAGTGTCCAGTTCATGCAGCCCTATGACTTGGTGTTTCCTGGGTTGTTTCTGACCATCCAAACGAATTTAATTTTAAATGATGGTGACAGTTTGGGTCTTTTTCTAGACCTTGTAAAAGTGGCTACACCTTCCAATATCTTGTATTTTGTACTTGTTAAACAAACTCTTTGTATGTTGGAACAGAATATGCCAGCTGTAGTCTATTATGTCTGCACCTGCCAACAGCTCTGAAAACTCTGTTTCCCAGGAATGCACAATTCATGTTTTTTTTTCCTATTAAAAATACATGTTGTACAATCATTCTTCTTCAGAAAAAGAGCAGTTCAAAAAAACAATTGAAAGAACAATGTTGCCATGACATTCATATCCATGACGACTGTTTGTAACATTATAACCTAATCTGGCTATACAGGCAGTGTGAACTGAACTGTAACAGAGTTTTGTCCAACAATTTTTTATTCCCTTCATACACCAATAGACAGGATCAGTTTTGCTCTTATTGACCATTTTGTCCTTAACATTTCACATTCCCTAAATTATTAAATTGTTACTGTTTATGATTAAAATAATGTATGATACAGTGTTTCTTCTAGGGAAAGGAAAAGGGTTTCGTTATACCTGGGTTTTAAGTGCATGGGTATGCTGGAGGTCAGAATAAATTTCAATATGTAATTAAAACATGTGAAATACAATCAAATGATTGGTAAAATAATGTGTCACTGATGATGTCACTGGCCTTATGATTCTCTGTTCACCAGGGTTAATGTTACCTAGATAACATTAGCTTTATATGTTATTAAAATTAATATCAATTAGTTGGCCATGAACAACAATGCAGAATATATTGCAGATGTTCATTTAAACTGTAAAATCTGACTTAATGTTTGCTCGTTAGATCTACATTTCTCTTCTTTCTTTATGTCAGTGTTGTCACACATCTCCACTTCATATATCTGACATTTTAAATTAAAAGCCCTCTGTAGAGTTGCCTAATTGTGACTTCATGGGATTTCATTAAATTCTGAAGCTGCAGTGGCAATTATTTTGCAGCAATGCTCCACCAGGAAATCCAGTCCATTAGATCCACTAATAGCAATAATAAGCTACGGTGGTATGCTGCCTAGAACATTTTTGCATGACAGTATGTCAATCCATTTTACAAGAGCGATAATTTTTGGACCCGATGTTGATCTTCAGTAAGTATATTCAAATGGTGGAGCTACACTTGTAGCAAATCTGTAGCAGAAACGCATTTTCAAAGTGATAATCCAGTGAAGAAACTGAATTTTGCAACCCCAGCAGCTGGGGCTTTCTCTTTGACTGCCCAGCCGTGATGGCCATGGCATCCCTGGAATTCATACTTGCAATCTAATGATGATAGAGAAATGCCTTCTATTACCTTCTCCTTGTACCACTCAAGGACTCACCCTTGTTTTCTACTAATTCTAATGTTTTCCCTGCCAGAAAACACATCTCTGTAGTCTACCAGACTTATAGTGTTCATGAACTAAGCTTCTAAAGCAATTAGGTCTGGCAAACTCTTATTATTCTGTATGATAAATATGTTTCTCTGAGTCTTGAGATGGTTTTCGATTTCCTACCCCCATTCCATTGTTACAGTTCTTTGTTGTCTCTCACATCTGAGTTTTCTTCCAAACCCCAGGTGTCTAAGCAATGCCAGAGTGTGGATCTTTCCTTTCTCATCATGATCACATCATTTGCTGGAAGTAGATGTTATGATTAGAATTCTCTAATCAATCGTCTGCAGTTGATATCAGGCAGGATTGTGTCAGATTCTCACAGTCTATGAAGCTTCACATTATATTTGAAAAATAAGTATGTCCATAATTTCATTTATAACAGTTATAGTGTTAGGTTAAATCTAATAGATGATGTTTATTCATGTCATAGGTCTTTCTGGTTGCTGGAATCTTCTGAAGTTTTCATTTCAAAATACAACACATTATCATGGATACGAGGTGAGTGAACAGCTGCAAAATTGTAGAAACTTGTGCTTTATAGGTACACTCTGTAGGATTTAGGGGGATTTATTAGCAGAAATGGATTAAATATGATGTCATAAGTGCATAATTACTTGGATCTATGAAGCATTGTTTTGTGTAAGCTTAGAATGAGCCCTTTACATCTATATAGGGTGTGATCCCACTCTCACGGAGTGCATGTTGTGCCGTGATGTTTCTACAGAAGCAAACTTCTAGATAGCAGCTCTTGTGTTTTATGATTTTACAAATTACAAAATTACAAATCATCTTTAGCATAAGATAAAAAAGGGTGATTGAACCCTTGTTAAAGAATTGAAAGCATGGTGCAAAGCTATAGTTGACAAGATATAAGACAAACTTTGGTGTTGCTGATGAGGGAGAAATGTTTTTAAGGTGATGACTGTTGCCTATTTTCTGCTGGACAGGTAATTGAGCCTATTAATCTAAATGCAGTTACAAATGTATTGTTATTTGATAGAGAGCACATGGCCATGGAATCTGTATACCTTCTTCTGAAATAAAAATCATTAAATGAAAAATAGGGATTTTTAAATGTTGAATGAATGAAAAAAAATATATGTTTTCACTGTGGTGTAGTAGTCAAAGCAAGAAGGACTGGTTCAATTCCCTTGTCGACAAGGATTCATTTCTGCCTGGAATTTGCATGTTCTGCCTGCATGAGTTTCCTTCCAAGAACACAGATTAGGTTGATTGGCTGTTCTAAATTACCCAAAGGTGTGAATGCTTGTCTGTCTCTGTGTTTGAACTGTAATGGATTGGTGACCTGTCCAGCGTGTACCTGCCTTGTGCCTAAGATTGCTGCTTCAGCTTTCCTGTGACCAACAGATAAGCAGTAAACTGTAGAATATGACTGTGGGTTTCAAGTTTGTAAATGGACACTGCTAGATTCTACATAGTGTACCTTTAATGATTATTTACTATTCAATATATTTTATTTGTTTTGGGGAACACAATTCTATTGTGAGTTATTATTCTCATTAAGGAAGAAGCTTTTGTTTAAAGCATGGTTGCATGAAATGTATTAGCTTACCAGCAATCTATGAATTGTTATAGAAATTGTCATAATATCAAAGTAAATTTTAATGAATGTCCATTGTATTTATCAGATTTCAAGAGTCATCTGTGGTTGTACGTGATTTAATCCAGAAGAGTCAGTTAATATCCTCCCCTGCTGAAGGTCAACCTGCACGATATCGTCTCCTCACTACCAGAAGTAATCTTAATGGAAACGGCTCAGTGAGAAAATGGACATCTGGACAGCGAAACACCAGTACGGAAAACAAAATCCTACTGATGGTAGGAGAAACTGGAACAGGCAAAACTACTCTGATCAATGCCATGGTAAACTATATACTCTTTACAGATGAAGTGTGGTTTGAGATTACAGAAGAGAGAGGAGATAATCACAAGTCAGATCAGTCACAAAGTCAAACATCTGAAATCACTGTGTATGAGGTCTTTGCCCAAGACAACCCAATCTGTCTTACCATCATTGACACTCCAGGTTATGGAGAGTGTCAGAAGATGCTCTTAATGCCATCAAGAAAGCAGGGATTCCCTGCAGGAAAGATGAAGAAAATGAACCAGAGTATTTCTTATTCAACAATCGACAAACTAATAAGAGGAGCCCGAAGCATAACAGAGCTCTCCAGACAGCTTGGGAACAAGCTGGAGTGCGTGGAGTCCTTGGTGGTGTAAAGTCATGAAAGAAAATCACTCCACTTCATGTACAGGTAAATGTCACTACACTAAACATGTCAGAGAGAACAAGAAATATGTTACACACAGTGAAGAGAAGACAATGACATTTGATGATCTTAAAAAAAAATATGGCAGCAAAGATAGTTCAGCATCAGATATAAAATATGATTCAAAGTCCTTTGAAAATGTAAAAAATGACATTGCAAGCAACAGAAAACAGGAAGAGAAAATGGTGAGTGTAGAGAAGGGACTAAAAGAAGACCTGATCAAGAAAGAAAAGGAAAAAGCTGACCTGGTGGAAGAAGCCTACAATTCCATCATGAAACTGTCTGAGATTGCTTTAAAGCCAGACGCTGCTTTCATTGTTCAGGCTCTTGACTACTTCATCCCTCGAGCTGAGGAAACTGGAAGAAGTGCCCTTGCTCAGAAATTAAAAGAGCTGAGGAAAATTCAACCTGAATCACAGGAAAGAGTGAATACTGTAACGGAGTATTTCAATAAATTAAAAAATTTTCTTACTGGTAACTGAATTCAGGAGATTAATCATGGCCATGTAACAGATACAACGATGAACAGATCTGAATCAAGAGTGCAAGTTTCTTTCATTTTTTATTAATAAAATGTGTGGTGTTTAATCATCAGTGCTGTTGTCCAAGATGTAATCTTTTACTTTGTTTTTATTAATCATTGATTTTTTTTTTTTTTATGAGCCATTATGTTTGAGTTTAAAGTATAGCATTGGATTTCTTTTTACATTACATTTCCCATATTACTTGTGAAGCTACACTGTTCATGGATAGATGTTTATTCATTTCTTTTTACTTCATTTAGCTAATTAGCTTCAATTGTTAATTCTTTTATTGCTAGTGTTCTCTGTGTAACTATGTGTTTATCTGACTGTTTAATCATTAAATATCTGTTAACTACAGCAGTCCTGCATCTCCTCTTACTGACACAAACCAGTTCCAGTATTAGTTCCAGTGCAAGTTATATATAAAACCATAAGCATAACCATAGTTACTAAAGTAAAAGAATGAGCTGGAGAAATTCATCTGTGTCTGCTGTTTGATTTATTTAAGTGCCTTAGAAAAAACACTGCAGTAGTCTTCATGGAGAAACATTTTGTCATGCTGGTATTCAGGACACAGGCCATGACCTGTAAATGCCATTGAGATAGAACAGGAATAGCAAACAGAGCTGCTTTCAAAATGTATTACATGGTCTGCAAAAATGAGGAAGTCAGAATGGCCTTTAGCTTCACTGGGATTTCCTTGGAAAGATATTGCTCCTGGACCAAAATCATAGAGAACTTAAAAGTTAAGTGTAGAACACTGCACATTGCCTCCCGAACCGATGTGTGTCCCTATATTAAGGCAATCAGAGCTTCACTCTGGATCGTCCACCACTGTATTCTTCACCTTATTCTCTACATCATTTAGCACTTCTTTCTCCTGAGTCAAACCCGAGTCGTGGTGTCGTTGCTTGTGGTTCTTCAGGCTGATGTTGTGACTGAACGACTCTCCACATTTCTCACACGTGAAAGGTTTCTCTCCAGTGTGGACACGCATGTGCGCCCCAAGATTTTCCATTCGGTTAAAGGAACGCTCACACACTTGGCATTTGTAAGGCTTTTCTCCCGAGTGGATGAGCTTATGCCTCCTCAGCCGGTTAATGTCCCTAAAACCTTTCTCACACACATCACACACATATTTATGTGGACCTCGGTGGGACTTCACATGCTTATTGCGTTTATGAATATTGCTAAACCTCTCTGGACAATCTGGACAGCTGTACGGTTGATTTTCTTTAGGATGAGTCTGCTCATGTTCCAGTTTCGTCGATCTGGTTTTGAAGACCTTCAGACAGTATTTACACGGGTGATCGTAATCCGAATGGAGCTGAGTGTAGTGTGTCTTTAGCCCTCCCTCAGTTAGGAACCTTTTCCCACATTCTGGACAGATGATAAATTTGATTTTATGTTCACATATATGCTCTTTTTTTGCTCTAACGAACTTGCCACAATCCTGGCACAGGATATAGAACGGTACGGATCCGTGGTCCTGTTCAGCATGTTTCTGAAAACTGCTCATGTCATCAAACCGGACAGGTAGTGTTTCAAAATTATGTGTTTGAACGTCATCACCTGCACTGCACTGAGCACAGCAGAAGAGTTTTTTGTGTCTTAGGACAGAACACGACCGTGATGCCTCGGTCTCGCATTGTGTACACCACACCACAAGTTTCCCCTGACCATCCTCCTGTAAAGCTGTGAACAGATCTTCATCCATGGACACCTCAGAGTCTGTGGCCTCTTCGTCTAAATGTAGTTCCTGCTCATCTGAACTGTCCTGCTCCTTTGTCTTAATTTCCTCTTCCTGAAGACTTGCTTCTTCATCATTACTAGACACATTTGAGCCATGCTCATCAGTGAACGTTTCTTCATGGCTCTTCTCACTGCACTGTTCACCTGAAGACCCAGTCTGAACCACAACCTGCAGAACAGAAAGATGTTTTCATCAACAAATATAGATGTTTTAAACAATAGGTACCGTGGCTCAGCAACTGCTTCTGCATGTTATGGTGTTTAGAGTAGCCAATGACATACACACCTCTTCATGCTTTCTATGTTCTTCCTCGTTATGAAAGGTCTCTACAGCTTCGGCTGAGGAAGGGTGACTCCTCCAGTCTCTGTGAAAGCCACAACTCTGGCAGTCCTGCGTGACTGAAAACAGCCTCTCATTGCCCTCAATGGTAATACAGCACTCTTTATGACAAAGCCAGCAGAACTGGAAAAGCTCCAGTAAGCACTGGGTGCTGACCATCACCTCACGACTCCTGGACCAAAATAAATAAAAGTGTTCTCAGTCATATCTATTATATTTGGAATAATGTGGAGTTTTCAACAAATACACAGCATAAAAACCAAAAGAATACAAAATTAAAGAACTTCTTACTTAAAAATGTTAGATCCTTGAGGAGTCTGAAGGCTCTTAATAGCTGTGTGGAGAAAAAAAAATATATATTAACGTATAAAGTTCAATCCAAGAATGGAAGCTTACTGCGTTAAATAAGGTTTGAACCCAAGCCAATACTTTACCTTTAAGCCATGACATCTCTTCCAGCTCAGAACCTGTTGACAATGGAGTAGGTGCGTTTTCTTTTTCAGATGACACCTACAAAGAACAAGACATCCTATATAATAGAGTTTAAATATAATGCATTCAAAAGCCAATGCAAAATACACAATATACCACATTACAATAACTAGATTCTGTATTAATGCTCCAATTTTAAAAACACTGACACCAATCTTTGCCCATTAATTTTTTTTATCAACCAAATCTTATTGCTAACAGATCATATCGAGCAAATTAATGATATACTTTATGATGCTGTATTTTTTGTGTCACCACTGTATATTTTTAAGCACTGTAGCTCATCATGCCCTCCTGTGGTTCACTGCTTTATTGCAGCGATAGTTGTCTATCAATGATTGTTCGGGTCAAAAGAAAAAAAAAAGTCGTGAACAAATCATCAGTCATCTCTGTTGTTTAATGCATTATTAATCCTTCCTTTACACAAATTGGTCTACCCAACAGCATCCTTACAAAACAAATGCTTTGATAATATTTTAGGAAAAACTGAAGAAACAAAACTTTATTTCAATATACATTGGAGGAATGGAGGATCCATCTCTGCTTACATGCTATTTTAAAGTCCGCTGGAGTTAAACATTATGTCTAACATTTGAACATATTTTGTTTCTGGACACCTGATTTGTTTGTTTAACATGAAATGCCAGATTGAATTCCCCATTGTTGTTACAATAAGCTCCAGTCTTCTAGAAAGGCTTTCCACTTTGTGTTCATTCAGCCACAAAAGCATCAATGAGGTCAGGTACTGATGTCGTGATGAAGCCTGGGGTGCACTTGGTGGTGTAGTTCGTCCCAAAGGTTTTCAGGTTCAGGCTCTGTGCAGGACGCTCAAGATTTTCCACTCCAGATCACGTTGAGCATGGCCCATTGTGATGCTGGAACGGGTTTGGGTCTGTTATGGCGCTCGACTTGACTCGACTCTAATCACTTTGGTTGGTTTTCCATTGCCCTCTCTTTGTTTATCTGGTTGTCATAGCGATGTCGCAGGAAACTGCCGTAACGTCATCTTCAACGAGACACACGCTCACACAGGACAATGGAGGATAAAATTTAAATCTTGTTGTCCCCTCATAGTGCTGCAGTGTGAGGTTGTGTACACACAGGGATTCCAGCTCCAGGATACATTTTAGTCATTTAAAATTAGCCATCCTGGACTGATATTTTGCCTAATCCTTTGGTAGTAGAACCGTTATGGTAGTGTTTTTTTTTTACATTGTCTTTATGGATTGTTATTATGTGCATTTGAGTTATCCTGATATTTAACAGATGTAAGCGTGTAACTACTGTTTACATTTTACATGAAAACGCTGTAAGTACCGGGAACTAATCACTTCGTTTGTGGACGCCATTTTAATATAGGCTTTCTGGTTTGTTGCTTATATAAACACTTACCTCTTTGGTAAGATGTTGTTTACAAAACTTTGAGACTTTAATAAATGTGTATGTATCTGTGATATGTTATTATATGTTCTACTATGTATGTGTGAATTGTTTATAAAGGATCTGTCAAAACACGTGTTTTAACCTGTTTATTGTCTGAGGTCCATTTTCAGATAAACTATTAGCAGTTTTTATCAGTTCTGTAGCGTATTTTATTTTTTTCCCTTCCACTCAGTGAGCGAAGCCACTTGGTTATCAACTATCAAAATACAATAAATAAATATAACGCTATTTAAAAATGGCAGGTTGATGATGGAATGATAGTGACGAGTCTCTCTGACCAACCAACAGTTTGCAACTTTTTCATATCATCTATTGGTATCATCTTGGCTAGCTTGGAACTTCGACAGAGGTGATACAAAAAATAGTACCGGCTACAACTGTAGGTACCGTCCACGACTCAGGCCTAATGGAAAATCAAAATAGAGATCCGAGTCAGGGCAATTACATGGAGTGGAAAAGGGGCAATAATTCCAGGGAAGAGAAATTAATACACTACAACACAGTGTGATGATCAGGTGTCCACATACTTTTGGTTATAGAGTGTATTTATTATTATTGTTTAACAGATTGTGTTCCTTGGTAAATTGTTGAAAATTGTTGAGTTTTAAAACCCATTCCTCAGAACAGAAAGTAAATTAGGGACAGACATGAAGTGTAATAATGGCGGGTGCTCTGGCGCGCTTTGATGACGTCAGAAACCCGCGCGGGAATTTCTGATTTCTGTTTATTCTAATCCATTTAGTCCAGTGTTAGTGAATAAATTAGAACTAAAATATTCCTGAAGTGATTCGAGAATAACATGAGATAATTATTAGTGTGTGTATATACAGGAAGAGAGAGAGAGAGAGAGAGAGAGAGAGAGAG
>JAOVYU010000051.1:2271073-2282238 GCA_025674565.1 Synodontis membranacea
TCGTGACCAGGCAGCCTTCGAACAGATGCCCCAGGCTGGCCACTCCTCGCATTTTCCATGTTTGCAATACAAAAGGCTTTTTATTTATCAGAAACATTGGGACGCGTCACAGCAGAGTCAGAGCTGATGCTGTTGATGCTCGTTTTGTAAAAGTGTATAGCCTGTAGCTTTGATGCATTAATTATTAAAGAAGTTGTGATTTTTTTTTTTTTTTAATGCATTTATCTTTGAATAGTAAATCTGACCGATTGGATTCAAGTCTTACCATGAAGAGTTTGAGTTTTTGCTCCATCTAAGCATATATATATACCGCAAGTAATTGGTGATAAAATTGGAATTTGGAGCATTAAGACCACCTAATGAGTTGGAATTTTTGCAACGTTGATGGTTGGGCAGGTGACCAGGGGGACGGGGAGACGGGGAGAATTTTCATTTCAATCTGGTGTGGTGTGGAGTGGTGTGAAGTTTATAAAGATCTCTGGGGTTCGCTGAGATATCCGTCTACCCATCCATTATCTATACCGCTTATCCGTCAGTGTCAGGAACCGTTCAGACTCACACTCTCACCTCCGGGCAAATTAGAGTAGACCATTAACCTACTCTCCATTTTTGTAAGATGTGGGAGGAATCCTGTACAACTGGTGGAAACAGGATTGACACGCACATTGAGAAAACTAGCACGGAAAGACCCCATTCAGGCATCAGGCTCAAACCCAGAACCTTCTTGCAGTGAGTCGACAGTGCTAGCCACTGCACTGTGCACTACTGCGCCGAGCTGAGATCTACACACCTGAATATTTTATAGTCAAGGTTATTTTAACAGGAAGTGATTCGGCGCCAGCGTCCAACAGGTGAAGAACACTCACTGTGTAATCCATCAAAAACCTACTGTAAAAGAATCCAATATGTCACACAATTAAACAGTCTCTCACCTACTGAGTAAACAAATAGGAAACATTAGGATTTAGGGGACTGAGACGTCTTGTAGACAAGTCACGGATAACACTTATATGGTGAAATATTTATTTTATTTTTTAATTAATTTGTGCAGCTACTTTTCTCTTTTCTGGTGCTATATTAATTAATTAATAATTAGCAATTAATTAATTTCCTCTTATCCGTACGTAGGTTCGTCTCTTTTTGTGCACTATGGCTATATTAACATCATTGCTCAATTCAGATTTTTTTCTTTCTTTCTCTCCGATCAGACTTGCATATCTTGTTGGTTCACATTCTTCATTGCAAATGACCTGTATCTGTCTGTATTGTGAATGCGTATGCCATCTGAAAAGGCACGCATGCGCATGTTGGTACATTTTCGCGTGAGTGATGAGTGATCAACAGCAAAAAAAAAACATATTTGTGAGACGACGCATGATAACGAAAAGGACGCGCTAGTGGCCAATGTGTGCGTGTCATTTTGCTCTGGAGGACGGCTCTCCGGCTGTCAGCTGTACTGTACTGTAGCTCTCCTGCATCGCTGTTGCGTCGTGCTGCCGGTGTTCTGACCATTTGTGCTATCTCATCCAAAATAAATAAACGCCACCAGTTCCAGAGAAAAATCGTAATAGTAATATAAGAATAATAATAAGAAGAAAAATCTTAACCGTAAGACTTGAAGCCTAAAGTTAACACTAAGATCTTAACTTTGTACCTAACAACAGTACTCATTGTATGCAAATAAGCTAAAAAGCCGCATGAATTCTGACCCTCATTCATGTCTCATGGCGACGAGTCGGATACGATTTAGGACCACATATGAAAGTGGATCAGATTTGAATTGAAAAGATCAGATTTCTGTGTCCAACCAGCCGTTTCGCAAAAAAAATCTGATTTGAATCAGTTCAGCCTGGTAATGTGAACATCTGGTAATGTGAACAGTCTATTGGGCTGTTTTGGTGCACGATTTCTGCACTCCACTCATTGCTATAGTTCAAAATGCTAAAAAAAAAGATCAATGGTAATTGTTCTGTGCCTTGTTAGACATTATTCTTGACATATCCTATAATAGCAGTTAGAGCAATTAACAACAAACTCATAGCGAATAACTACTCTTGTTAATAGCTGTAACAGTATACTAAATTTTACTAAGGTCTGTCACATGAGATCATTCTGAAGATGCACACCAAATGTTTGTCACCTACAGTATGTCCGGATTTGTGTTGGTAAGAGAAGTTTGGATTTTTGTTTGTTTGTTTTTTTTCCTTTTTGTTCAAAAGCCTGCAGTAATAAGCCAAACAGCATACCCTAATGGCATGTTTTAAGGATTATTACGCAGGTCTCGTGTTTTGTAAATCTGCATTTGATTCTTTTTAAAGTCCCGTCTTTGAGACTACTATGGACGTGTCCTTTTATTTCTTCCACGATATCTGCTCGAGGTTGCTAGCTAACAATGTTGTGTTCCACTGCCCCTGGCTTTTGTGCAGGTGAAATGAATAGAACAATTACTTATTCTATGAATAGGCGAGTTCTCTGTTGCTGCGTGATTACCTCTTAACGGTTATTCATACTGCTCTGTGGTAGCTGTTAGAGACTGTTGCTTGTAAAGCAGGTGTACTTAGTTCCAGATCCTGTTGGTCTTTTGACTAACATGTAGCTTCATACTCGGAAGCTCAGCCCATGTCTCGGGGCTTTCTTGCTACCCTGGAAATATTCATGGTGCTGGGTTTTAGGTGAGGCTTTGTTTGCGTATACCCTTTTGAGCTGCCATTGAAGCGCTTGGGTAATACTACTGTACATGAACAATAGCAACAATAGAGTTTTGTGTGAAGGATAAAGACATACAATGCGGACGTTCTTGGTGAACAAGTTGAGCAGCTGAAGGGTACGTGGCTGCTACAGGAGGGACCTGTTATGAAATAAGTAACCAACTTGGTTACATTCATTTATTCTTCTTCACTAAATATTTAATCACAGCGATTAAGTTTAATTCAAGATTGCGGTTGATTCTGTGCCCTGTAATGACTTGCCATCCGGCCTGGGGTGAATTCTCCTGCCTTCTGCCCACTGCTCCCGGGGGTTTGGTTCTGGAATCACTGTGACCCTGACCATCATTTGGTGAGCCAGTGGTTTCAGGAATTTATACTAATTTATGAATAGTAGGCTTCCCATCCAAGGTGTTTCCCCCACCTCATTCCCAATATTCTGGCGATCTTCGTCCCCCCCCCTTAGATCTTCTCACCAAAGATTGGCCCTACTGAGAACACTAATCTCCCTGACATGTACAATTTTCTTCACCGTGGCAAGGTCTTGATCCACAAAGGGGTGGTAGAAAAAGTGCTTGACAAACTTGACTCAGGGCAAAGCACGTCCGGAGAGTAATGGGAATTCTAATACTGTAGCCATTCCAAAAAAAGTTGAAAAGATGTTGTTTTAGCAAACTCCAAACTACTGACCCACAGACAAAAATAGTGCATTTAGCTTTCAGGATTTTCCAAGAAAACCTACAGGTCATCAGCATATAAGCCCAAATCATCTGTGGAAGAGAAATATGTAACACAGGCTCAAGAAAAAGAGCAAAAAAAGTGCCCGATGCAGTAGGTAGCTTTGATGAGAGGACACAGAGACAATCGTATCCCTTTAACTTAAAATGAAACATCTATTACAAATAGAAAGTACCAGAATTACAGTTTCAGGTCTCTAGCTTCCACTGTGATAGTCTGGCTGCCTTTCCCCACCTTGTTTCACGTCAGTCTTTTTCCATGTGTTCTCATGATGTTTTCATGTGTCCCTGGTTAAGACTCTCGTGTTTGTTTTTATTTCTCTCTATTTATCGCCCTCACTTATCCCTTCAAATACAAACACTAAAATACAACAATTAAATGTCTCTTTCTTCTTCATCTAGCTGTTTAGCTGCTTGTGACAGACGCTGCTGTTGTTGATCTTAGAAAAGCACTTTGAGGCTCACACTTACCCATGAACAAGATTTCAATTCAAAATAAGGAAGAAGGGGGAAAAAAAAAAAGGTCCTTTATCTGTCCCGCTGCGCTAAAGTCAATTCGGCTGTGTTTATTATTAGTCTCAGATTTCGCGACACGTGCACAGTCCAGGCGGAGCTGTAGTCAGGGATAGTTTGTATTTTGTGAAAAACAGGAAGGACGACTGTCCATTATGCAAACAGCATCAACACTGGTTACAGTACATCCACAGGTATTTTTCCATTCGGAGTAAAAACAGGTCAAAGAACGTCGTCTATTCTCGACCACCACATGACCTAAAACTTAACAACTTGGAAAATGTCTTTAAGCCCAGAACACTGCACCATCACAACACATCAGACGACGTTTTATCCAGAAATCCCACTGCAAATAGCTGGGAGCATTTCTTTATCGAACCCCGTTCAAACACATGGGAACGTCAGAACTGAACTCCGCACCAAACCCCGGCCGAAGCCATTAAAGTGAACACAGAACACACACATGGTGAACAAAATACCCCGGTGCATGATGGGTAAACCCAGCCCCTTCCCTGACTCCGTCACAATAGAGTTCATTTTATGTCATCGTGATATTTTATGCAAAAAAAAAAAAAAACAAAGACATTTTTTAAATAACAGAGGAGTTTATGAACGAATGCACTCTGTTATTTTTTTTTAAAAAAATGCCTTTTTTTGCATAAAATATCAGAATGAAGGAGTAAAGAGGGCATTCTTTCATAAACAATAATTAAAAGAATTTCCAATTTTTCTGTAAAGGTCTTTCTCTTGAGAAAAACAAACATTCCAATTCCAACATCATCCAATGACTGTTTTTTTATTGAGTTTTTTTTTTTTTTTTTTTGGTCATAATTTAATTATCCAGTCAAGGCACAATCTCAACCGGTCCAGCAACTCCATAACAAATCACACATTGAGCACTTACCGTACTTTCGAAATGAAAACTTAGCTGATTCTCGGAAGAAAACTCATCACAATGAATTTTTGTGGACCAGAAAAACCACTGAGTGCCACCCTGACACTGACTAATTTAGCATCTCAAGCAAATTTGCATAATCACCCAAGCGCTCATCCCTGACGAACAACTGACGTGGGCTTCAATACAGTTTCACTTCTACATGACGTTTAACAATGGACATTGTCACGAAACAATTCGGTTTCATTTCTGTATGACTTTTAACAATGGGCACTGTCACGAAGCAGCTTTATTTCTACAGCGGTGAAAAGAAAATTAGAGACAAGAGCAAGCGGAGCATCTGCATGTCTTTAACAAAGATAATAATATTCAGAATCACTCAGATGTACACTGACCACCTGTAGGCCTACGGGAGCCATCTGACAACGATGTGGAAAAAACACAATTTTTCAATTACAGACATTTTTTATTTTTTTAGCCTTTTGGGGATGAGTGGTGCATTATCTCTTGGGAAAATTCGAAGGAATTTTTAGGGTTGTCCTTTCTTAATCTTCAAGCATCTTTTTCTAAAATAACATACAATGCTTTTCAAACTTGTCCTGCACACACGCCAAACAGTTGTCACCCACGTAACACACACACTGTTGTCTCTCTCTCACTCACACACACACACACACACACACACAGAGCAAACAATTCTGGCACACATATTAGGTATACCACACACAAACAATCTCTCTCTCTCTCTCTCTCTCTCTCTCTCTCTCTCTCTCTGTGCATGCATGGCGGAGGAGTGAGTGTAGCGTGTCGGGCACGTGAGAGCGGTTGACGTCTTGCCAACTTTTTCAGCATTAAGCAACTTTTCATTTAATATTTTGCAACAAATTACATTTTTCGCGTGAGTGAGTGAGTGTGTGTTAGCGAATAGCTCTGTGTGTGTGTGTGTGTGGGAATAGGAGCAGGAGCATGGCAGATCCGAGTGATGAATTGTTTGAAAGTCTAACTGGCTAGCACGGTGTGCGTGTGGTGCAAGGCGAGTGTAGGGGAACGTTGTTTGGTGATGGGAGATGTGGTGGGGTGTGAGAATATGGTCTCTGCCTCCCGTATGAACAGTGCAATCGTGGTATTTGTAAATGATGCAAATAAGGCTCATGTGCTGATTCATGAAGGTATTGTGATCAATGAAGGACATATACTTGTCTCCCCCCTCAGTTCCCCAGGCAAAAAGATAATGCTGTCCAATGTCCCACCCTTCATATCTAACGCAATCATCTGCCAGGAATTGTCTAGAATTGGGGCGACTGGTTTCACCGTTAAAGAAAATCCCCATTGGCTGTAAGTCCCCAAAGATTAAACACATGGTGACAAATTTCATTGCTGTGCACTGTGTGCTGTGGTGTATCAATAATGACAATTAAACGTTCACTTTCCCTTAAACACGTTCACTTTCCGAAGGGTGGTTTGAATGATCCTCAGAGATGGTGTTGAAGAGCTCAATGTGGTGTTTAAATTCAATGTTGGTGGTTTTAGCTACAACATCTTCATCTCCTCTGATACAGACAAAGTGTTTTAAATGTGGAAAAATAGGAAATCTTGTCCGTGCCTGTCCTGAAAGACAGGGTGATCAGGATGTTTCTGAGCAGCCAGGGCAGGACGCAGTTGAGCTGGCTGGGGCCGTTTTCCCCGCACCTGCAGCTCGGCTGGCTGCCGAAAGCCCTGTAGCTGCTGCTGCACCGGAGCTCGGCGAGAGTGAGCTCCAAGCCCAGCCTGCAGCGAAGGAGCCCACTGGAGCTGAACAAAACTCAGAAAGGCCCGGCACAGCTGAATTGGACCTGGAGAGGCAAAACGTGGCAAAAAATGTGAATCCTGGCACAGTGCTGGAGCCGCCTGCATTAGAATAGGAAGGTTCTGAGGTTACAGGGCTGTCGCTCGGAAACAACGGTCACTACACCGGTGCAGGGAGGCAGGGGAGACGTAGAACTGGAAGAAGAACCCATGTTCAAGGTACCACAAAAGAGGAAAAAGTCAGGGGAACAAACAAGCAAAGACAGATGTCAGAACAGAAGGAAGAGAATCATATAGTGATGTGTACTTGTCAGACTCTGTTCTTAGCCTTGACTCACAAGAAGAACACCCAATAGTTATATATACTGCAGAGAGCATCAAGAGTTTTTTAAAAAACTACCAAGTTCCAGAGAAATGTTGTACTTCCCTGACCGTAAGCAACTTGTTCATGATGTCAAGCATTTCAGAAAAGAAGGGTTTGTTTTGTTTTGTTTTTTTTACCAACAAAGAAATGTTTCGACTGAAGAAACTAATAGCTAAAGTAAACAACGAAACCTCTGATGATGACCCATAAAAGGTTTGGTGTGTTTTATCTGGGTGTAGTTCCTCTTATTTGGTTGTTTTATCTGCACTACTCTCTAATGGACGTAACTCACATAGCGAGCCTGTATATTAATGGGGCAAGAGACTGTGTAAAGCAAGCTAAGTTATATGAGCTGCTAAAACAAAAGCACATAGTTGTAGCCATGATACAGGAAACACACATTGATGCCAGAAATGCTGCTGACATCACTTAGTGGTAGGGTTGCCTTACTGTTTGGCTGCAATTTTATTCCAAGATCTTATGTGATAGAAGAATGTGTAAATGGGAAGCTTTGTGAAAAATGTGAGTTTTTGTTTTATCTGTGTGTATTCTCCCACCAACGCTGTAGAGAGAATGACGTTTTTAGATAAACTGCATAATGTAATTACGAACTGCAGCACTGAGGACTTTCTAATTTTAGGTGGTGATTTTAACTGCACAACTGATAACCTAGATAGGAACCACCCAGAACCTCATGTTGCCTCCCGAGAACATTTGTGGGATATGATGGAGACCCACGAACTAAGTGACATTTGGAGAACCTTAAACAACAAACAAAGACAGTACATGTGGGCCCATTCGACAGATAACACTCTCTCTCTAGCAAGACTAGATCGGCTTTATTGTTTTAAACATCAACTGGCATTTTTTACAAAGTGTTTTATCGTTCCAGTAGGTATCTCCGATCATAACATGGTAGAGTGCACTATCAGAAAGAAGAATGTGAAACCTAGGAGTGCTTACTGGCATTTTAACACCACATTTTTAGAAGATGCCAATTCTAGAGAGTCATTTACTTATTTCTGGAATATTTTAAAATCAGAGAAGGCGGAGATTGAGATTGGAATAGTGGAACTCCAGTGTTTGGAGACCACCGGAAATCGAGGGCATATTGAAGCTCTTAAAAGCAAAAAGAACACAATGAGTGACCTGCTGGACATTACAGCACGGGGAGCGCTGGTCCAATCATTTAAAAGCGCGAACGAGATGGATGCACCTTCTAAATTCTTTTTTGGTCTTGAGCAGAAAAATGGGCAGAAAAGGCTTATACATGCTGTGCGAACAGAATCAGGCGATCTCATATCAGAACCCACTGAAATTCGCAGGCAGACAGTCAGCTTCTTCTCAAAGCTGTACTGTACAGTAGTGAGCAGTCAGGAACACAGAGTGTGGAAGTGAGCTTTCTTAAGAACTTGCCAAAGCTCTCGGAAGAAGTGGCCAGCAAAACGAGCAGAGAGCTAACACTGGGAGAGCTCCGGGAGGCTCTCTGGAGCATGGAGAATGGACTTACACCATGTATAGATGGTCTCCTTGTTGAGTTTTACAAAACCTTCTGGGCAGTAATAGGGCAGGATGTGCTGGGTGTCTTAAAAGACAGTGTGAAAGGTGGAAAGCTCCCACTAAGCTGCAGGAGGGCCGTCCTGACCCTACTGCCAAAAAAGGGAGACCTCACACAGCTGAAGACCTGGCGCCCAGTCTCACTGCTGTGCACTGATTGCAAACTACTCTCAAAAGCATTAGCCTCGAGACTGACAAAGGTAATGGAGCAGATCCCTCACCATGACCAGATGTACTGTGTGCCCGGCAGGTCCATATTTGACAATGTTTACTTAATTCGCAACATTCTGGACATCTCCTGACTATTGGGCTTAAAGACTGGTCTCATTTTTCTAGACCAGGAAAAGGCGTTTGACAGGGTTGAACATGACTATTTGTGGAAGGTGCTGGGAACCTTTGGGTTCCGCCCCAGTTTTACGGCCATGATCAGGACTCAATGAAATTAATTACAATGAAACTGAGAGTGTACTGAAGGTTTATGTTGATTTATGTGCCCCTTTCAAAGTTCCTAAAGGTATCAGACAAGGATGCTCTATGTCTGGCATGCTGTACACTATAGCAAGTGAACCTCTTTTATGTAAATAAAGGAATGAACTTGCTGGTTTTAATTTGCCTCTATCAAATGGTCCAGTTTGTCTCTCGGCATATGTGGACGACCCGGTTGTAATGGTAAACACGCAAAGAGATGTGAATGTTTTAACTGATACAGTATATTAAAAGATTTGGAGGCTTTATCAGCTGCAAAAGTCAATTGGCCAAACAGTAAATTTTAATAGGAGAATGGGGAGGTGGGCAACCTCCACTACCAGGAGGATTGGTTTGGAAACAAGGTGGTTTTAAGTACTTGGGTGTCTATCTGGGTAGCACTGAGTTTTTAAATAAAACCTGGGAGGGCACACTTGAGCAAATAAAAGGCAGACTGAGCAGGTGTTAGCAACTGGTTCCAAAGATGTCCTACAGGGGCAGAACACTAGTTATCAACAACCTGGCTTCATCGTCTCTATGGCACAAACTGGCATGTGTGGATCCACTGCTAAACCTGCTAGCAAACATCCAGGCATTGCTGGTGGACTTCTTCTGGGACCGGTTACATTGGATTCCTCAGAGTGTCCTCCATTTGCCCAAGAGGAAGGGGGGCAGGTTCTGGTCCACTTGGCCAGCAAAACCACCGCCTTCAGACTTCAGTTCATCCAGAGACTGCTCAATGGACCCAGGACCCTGGTATGGAGAACAATAGCTTTCTGTTACACACTGTGGGAGGTGTAACACACTGTGGGAGGTGTTTTTAATGGACACAAAAAAAACTGGACTTTACTGGATTACCAGACTTTTATCATGGTTGTTTTAGAATTTGGAACTTTTTAAAAAAACAAAACAAAACTGAGCAACGGAAGCAGAACACTACTCTGGCGGGTGGGTGTCTGGACATCTCTGGGTTGACCACTCCTGCACTATCCAGGCTCTTACTCTCCACTGGGATCCTTTCACTACGACAGCTGGTGGACACTGCAGGAACGGACCCGTCACGCGCAGAGGACTTAGCAGCACACAGGGGACTGAGATGTTGAGACACCCTGCATGTTGTTAAACAGATCCTACACTGCTGGAGGTCCACATTAACATCGGAGGAGCATGTTCAGCTGATGGACTATAAAAGTGACCAGACTGGACCTGCAGAGTAGGAACCCTTTCCTCAGCTGTGCATCTCCCCAAACCTGGACGGGTGTGAGGGTCCCCTCCTGGAGTGTAGAGGGGAAGGGGCAATGAATATAGGGGGACGGTGTCGGGCAAACTGCTGTACAGGGCTTGTGTGAAAATTTTAAACAAGAAAAAACTGAATGGTAGGGTGGAGAAGTGTACTGGGTCTTAACGATGATTTTAAACCAGAGTGGAGGGCACTGTATAAACCACCATTATCCAAAAAAGTTGGTGACTTCCAGTGGAGGATTTTACATGGAATAGTGTCTATAAACTCCTTTATCTGTATTTTAAACCCTGAAGTCACACAGGAATGCCCATTCTGCTTACAGAGAGAAACTGTTTTTCATGCTTTTATACAATGATTGTTTGCTTTTTTTACACAACATTTTAAAGCCATTTGATGTTTTTTTTTTTACCTTGCAGATTTTTATCTTTGGTTTTAAATATGTCAGTAAAAAGCAGGTTCAAGTGCCAGCTGATTAACTTAGTCTTTGGCCAAACCCAAATGAGAAGGAAAAAACAAAACGACACAAAACACAGACTACAACACAGTGAAACTTTTCTCCAGACTAACGGAAACATGAATCCAAATAGATTTTAACTTTTACAAGAGTATGGGGGACCTGATGACATTGGAGGAAGTATGGTGTTGTGCGGATGCCCTCTGTTCTGTAGTGAATGATGAACTCTGTTTTTTCACCAGAACTATAAAACTGCTCAATGTCACGTGTACCCTAATTTATGCACATAATTATTTATTTATTTAAATGCTTTTTATTATTTATATTTGTACTGAGTCACGTTGATTTCAAGGCACGTAATGTGATAAATGTAAAATAAAGGAATGAAAATGTCAAAAAGTCTCTCTCTCTCTCTCTCTCTCTCTCTCTCTCTCTCTCTCTCTCTCT
>JAOVYU010000051.1:2298944-2310229 GCA_025674565.1 Synodontis membranacea
GATTTACCCTCATACACACCTCAATATCACTGATTTACCCTCATACACACCTTAATATCACTGATTTACCTCATACACACCTCAATATCACCGATTTACCCTCATACACACCTCAATATCACTGATTTACCCTTTATTATCTTTTTATAAATACAAATTTACACTTCATTATCCTTTATTAAACTTTACTAACCTGCTTAATAAGCAATTTAAAATTTCAAACTAAAAAAAATGAGTAAAAAACCTTTTGAAAAAAAAAAAACAACAACATTTATACGATCACATGAGCTGGTTATTCAGACAATTCAACAAAGTTGAATTATTTCTTCACAAAGTTGAAATGGAAACACATTGAAGTCACATGACATGAAACGGATACAATCACAATCACTTTGCCAACGCTTATCTGGTGTTTGAAACCACCCTGTTGTTGATTATTTTCTTAAAACATCATGCCAAGAATTCAAATTCACAAATTATATTAAATGAGTGGAAGTCAAAATGAAAACCTGGAATATCTGAATTTCAAGCACAGCAGAGAACAGTAACAGTGTGGTACGTGACTCACTGTGAAAAAGGATAAAAAATCCAGAAATCACTCAAGTTATATAGATTTTTTATACATTTTTCACATGTATCTAGAAAAGAACTTAAAGCTGCAGTTTGTAATTTGCAGACTGGAAATAATCATATAATTTCAAGTGTACTTAGGAAAAGTTGTGTTTTGTGATACTGCTGTGAATCGGATCTGGTGAGGTTCTTTAATTCTATACATTTTTCAGACCCAGAAATTAGCTGTCCTTTTTTTTTGTTTTGTTTTGTTTTGTTTTTACCTTAAAAGGCAACCAGTGAAGTGTATGTAGTTTCACCAGATAGTGTGGGATTGATTAGGGAAAGTGGACTGCATGGCAGTGTTTTCATAACAATTGCATTTCACCTGGCAGGCACCAGAGGGCGCTGAAAATCAAACTGCGCGTTGTGAAGACCGCACTCACCTCGTCGTCCTTGAACCAGGACAAACTCTCGGCCGTCAACACGAACCAGTACTCCTTAGCTCCTCCTTTCATGATGCTGATGTTATTGATGGTCAACCATCCTTTGCGAATGACCTGTTGAAGGGTGAAAGGGTCAAAGATCAAATACGGAGGATTTATTTATTTTATTTTATTTTTTTTACAGATTGGTTAGAAATGACATATACGTCAGGCAGTTCCTTGATACACAAGCCATCTGTGTGAGTCTAGAGTGGTTTAATAAAGTGGCTTTAACATCTCAAGGGTGGTGTTTGTGAAACAATTATGTGGCTTTTCCCAGTCTGACCATTTACACACAGCAAAGCAGAAAACGGACGTCATAAAGCAGTGCCTGTGGTTTCCGCAGAACTGAACACTAGCTGAAAGTCAGAATGACAGAAAGTGCGCGCGTGTGTGTGTGTGTGTGTGTCAGTGCTGTGTGACTTGTTAAAGTGACCCAGGCTCCATGCACTAGAGCTGAACAATTGCTTAATGTATAGTGTGAGGATCTACAAGTGTTCTTGGAAATGGCGTTGGATACAAAAATAGACTCATTGCTTACGATTACACCCGAGGCTGTAGGAGATGTGGCCTGAAATAGCATAAATGTGAAATCATTTGGAAATGAGGACCTCTGGAACAATGCAGCGTCTTTATTTAAACCCAACGCACCAGAACAGAATGACAGCACAAGCACATGTGAACACTGCATGAACACGGCTGATTTTAATGAACAAAACAGCATAGTATTTGGAAAAGCTTTTGTGCAGTGCTCTCTTGGGTAAAGTCAGCGCAAACCACATGGTCTTAGACGAGCATAAACAAAAAAAAAATGCATTCTGTATTTAAAGCTATGGTTAACTTTTTTTTTCAATAAACGGATGAGAATCATTTCAGCTTTGAGCTCTAAAAGAAATTTCTAACATTTGGACACGTCCGGGGTTCTAACACGACACCATTATCTGTATTTGTATCTGTATCTGTTTAGGCCTCAAAATATTTGTTTTTGGTTTCATGTTCGGATTTAAACTCGAAGTGGCTGTGGTCTATACCAGAAGTATATTTAAAAAAAAAATTTTTTTTTAACCCTATCTCTAATCCCTGGAAATTTTTTTTTTTTTTTTTTTAAAGAATTGTAATTTTTAATTCACAAACCTATACCGAATTTGTTTATCTATTAATTATTTTTTTTAACCAGATACCCTGAGCCAACTTTCTAACTTCTAACCAATGTACAAGCAAATTAACTAAATTTCAAAACAACAAACGTTACTAAATTTATTAGCTATTATTTTCTCAAATTATTAGATGCATACTGCATGGTCTTCAGGGACTACATGTAGAAGCAGCTCTATAAATAAAAGCATTTTAATATTATGCATCTGTTTGTACTGAATTATGGGAGAAATTTTCAATGCATATTAAAAATTGATACAGTAGAGTATAATGTTAATGATGTTTACTCCACGTACAGCGTTGCCAGGTTTCAGTATAATATCAATGTACTGCAAATCAGAAATGCACAAAATAACCTTCTTTTCACTTAATGCAAAAAGAAGAGTATTCCTGTGGGAAAAACAGTGTTTCTTACATGCAAACATTTTGGGCTAAATTCATATGGATTTGTGTGGCTTTTAAGTTGTAGTTAAGGTGCAGATTTCTGAAACCTGGCAACCCTTCCCTGTGATCTTCCACGAGAAGCACGTATGCACGACTATTTCTTCATCCTGTGGAAGTCAGTGAATGAAAAATTAATACTCAAGCTACAGTTCAGATCTGTACTGCTTCAGGAATCATTATCTGTTCAATCTTAATAACATATTCGTATTCACTTATAAGGGTGTCAGCCATAATTCCTCTCCATCCTGCATCTGTTTCACTTTGTCCATACTGATTCTGCTTTCAGTTCGAGGACTAGCTTTAAATATGTTTCAGAAAGCGAACCCGATAAATGGTCCGTTCTTACCTGGATGTCCTGTCAGAGCAGGAAACATGGCAGATCTCCGTAAACAGGGGCATGCATGAGGACGGCTCGCTCACAGAGAGGGGAAGTAGGGGTGGAAAACAAGATGCTGGCCATGATAACATAAAACAGTCCATGAAAACATAACTGAAGTTTAGGAGTGGGAGATACGGAGGGAAAAAAAATAAATCATTTTACAATCTGTAAGCCTGGCCACGACAACCAAAAATAGTGATTAGTTTTATCTTCATGACATATAAAAAAAAGGAATTAAATATTATTATTATTATTATTGACATGAATAATAAATAAATTGACGTATTTTTTCATGCTTTTTTCCAAACCCAATTAAGCCAGTTTTTTTTTTTTAAATCAATTCTTAAAAAATAAAATATCTCACAAAAGCTCATTTCCTAAAATATCATATAATCTATGTACAGACATTTGGATAGATATCGTAAAGAGATGTGCTGTAAGATTGCGTTATCTCCACCGTGTTGTAATATTTCACACTACTGATATATCGTTATATCTCCCGGTCCTAACTGAAATCAAAAACCAACATGCAGGACTCACAAACAGAGCTACAGCAATGACGAAAAAAAAGAAGCATAAATCAAATATATATACTTAAAGCATAACAATACAATGTGCATGTGCTGGAGATTGAAAACAACAAAAAACAAAGAAAGAACAGAATATGCTACCAAACAGACAAGAGTGAAAATGCTTTCAGGTTTATATAATTTGAGAAAAGTACTCCTGAATCATCATGAAACACACACACACACACACACATACATTAATACTAACCTGGTTTCCAGCAGAACTTGTCTTGTTTGCTTGGCTGCTCCTCTGCTGTGCACTTTGAATAAAAGAAATCAAACGAAGAAAGCACATTATTTTACACGAACATCCAGACTAAACTCAGTTCAGGGTTTTTTTCCTTCTTCTTCTTCTTCTTCTTCTTCTTTAGGCACGACTGTGTGAATCTAATGCTGCTATCAGGTGCTATCAGAATTAGGACAAAGTGACAGGGTTGACCAAAGTGTCCATTTAGGATGATAAGATTTGAAGAATCAGAAAACCCCCCATTTTAACCCATTCACACAAATTTACTGTTAACACAAATATTTAGGTATCGGAAAACATGTATTCCATATGTATTTTTGTTGTACACATGTAATTCACTTCATAATTCCTCTCTCTCTCTCTCTCTCTCTCTCTCTCTCTCTCTCTCTCTCTCTCTCTCGTAGGCCACGACTTATCTTAAACTAGCCCAAGCTGACCACCGTGTCTTTAGCTGTCCTGTCCACTCGTCCTCATCCACTGTAAATCTTCATGGAGTGAGAATGGGGCAGGAAAACTCTTACCCCTATCAATGTCTATTCACGCTTGTTGCAGTTCTCTACACTGATTTAAAGCTCTCATGCTTAGGCTATAGCTTTTGTCTTTTTTTTCCCCATAAAACGCAGTAGTTCTGCTAAAAAAAATTATTAGCAGTTTGCTTAGATTTTATGTGGGCTTTTGTGTCTAGAAAACAGCTCGCTCCCATTCATCGAGGACTAGCTTGCGTGCGCCCTCTAGGAAGTGAAAACTTTAACACGCTAAACTGAGACAGGAAGTAGCATAAGCATAACAAGTTAGCAACAGCAAACCTGGCTGACTAGCAAGAGCTTTGATCTAAAGTTTGTGATAATTTGAGAGATTTATTCTATAATTCATAAATATTATAACTTCCGTTCTGTAAACATGCCGATTTACAATTTAAAAAGTCGAAATAATTAACTCTGTCTATCTGACTATCTATGAATATGCCATATTTAAAGCATTTGTTCTTTGGGTACAGCCGTGCTGCCCTGGGGGTGCCTGATCTCGCCTGTTCTCGGAAGCTAAGCAGGGGAGGGCCTGGTTAGTACTTGGATGGGAGACATCCAGAGAAGGCTGGGTGCTGTACAAAGACGCAAAATTGCACACTCTGGTGTATGACTGTGTGCCGGTCCCAAGCCTGGATAAATGGGGAGGGTTGCGTCAGGAAGGGCGTCCGGCGTAAAAGCTCCGCCAAATCAGACGTGCGGACAAAGAAAAGATCCGCTGGTGCGACCCCTAGTTGGGAATAGCCGAAATGGGAAGGAGGAATGTATTTGTTTTTTTACTTTAAAACAAAAAACCTGGGTCAACTTATTGGTTTTTTTTTCTCTATTCAATAATCCATACAGTGTCAAAATCATCATTCGTCTGTAAGTATAGATGTTGTAGAAATTTAATACAATACTCAATCCAGGGAAATGGTTTAAAAGTAGGGGATGTCTTCATCCTACTAAGTCTAGTCCTTAGTGTTACTAATTCCTGAAATTCCCCTTAAAATAAAATAGACTCCAAACAGGGAGGAAGCTGTTGCAGAAATATTAGTTGAGACATCTGTCCTCGCTGTGACCACGTCTTCCCTTTAATAAAGCCACAGGAGAATTTTCCAAGTTGGTTCTTATTAAGAACAGGCCGAGGCCCTCCGACGATGAAAAACAGACTGAATGACTTGACTATACTGTCCACTGAGCGCGATCTGCCCCTCCAGCTGAATCTTGAGGGCTGGGCATCAAAGAAAAGCAGCAAAAGCACTTTTAAATGTCATCATTTTCGAGTCTGAATGTTTTCTTTAGTACGCAGCACTAATATCCGAGTTACTAACCTGCGTGTCCTGCCTTTACCCTTTAATCATGTTGGAGCAAAGAACTGTTTCAACAGATGAATGATGCTAATTATATCCCTTTATACCCCAGAACTGCTGAATTATGGATTCTGACGGAGTCTGGAGTCAGCAGGTGATAAATAATTTTCTAAAACAGCAGCTTTCATATTAGCGCAGCCGCAGATCACAGCTTTATATTAAGCACTCATTGTAATACATTATTGTTTCTATAGCAACGGCACATTCACAGTATGGCTCTACGTATTATGTTCTAAGACTAATAGGTGAAGTTTGGTGAAGTTTCAGAATGTACCGTTTTCGGTTTCTGGGTAACATGACAAGCCTTGATTTTGGCCTTTACTGTATAACTTCAAGAGCGAGAAAAAAGGAGCACGAAAGACTGCTCATAGCTGCTATAACACAAGATATAATATCAACCGTCTTGTTTTTTTGGACGTTCAACATTAAATGTAACTATAAATGGATAAAAATTATGAAATATCATCCTTACATTAAAACTGAAATTCTCTGCAAAAATGATATGTCGCTTCTTTGCACTGGGCCACGTTCAGGCAATAGACTTCGGCGTAAATCTTTGAAGCAGGGATTTGGAAAGTAGGAAAATAGAAAAGGCCAACCAGCAGCCTAATATTAGCAGTGGTTCGAGATCACAAGTAGGAACAATCTGGGGAGCATGTGAAGGCAGCATAACATTAACATGCCATTAACACTAAGATTCGAGTGAATACCTACTTGGCAAATCCAATGAAATCCTCATGGTTGGTGTTGATGTATGCGAGCTGTACATCGATGAGCAACAGAACCTGTGGAAGCATCAAAAAACATCTCAATGCTTTAAAGCTCTTTGGATCGTTTATGTTGTCTGTGCTTTTGTTCTTTTTTTTTTTTGTAGGAGGAAAAAAAGACCGTAATCAGAGTTTGTTCATGTGCTGAGATCCGTGTGAAAGCGGTCATTACTTGCTCCTTGGCCCGGCTCTCGCGCTCGCGAATGTGCGAAGTGACGATTCGCTCCGTCTCCTCCCTCAGCATGGGGAACGTACCCAGCTACATAGAGACATAAAACGCACGAGCCATGAGAGCACAGTATCACCCTGCTGCTTCGCCAGTTCTGTTTTAAACACATGATGGATACAAAGTCTGGTCAAGAAAATGAAAAACGGTCAAGGCACAAAAAAATAAAAAATAAAAATGAGACACAATTAGACTTACTGTAAGTTACACCACAGCGCTGTCGAATTCTCGGTTCTGATTGGTCAGAATATATGAATGCACTCATTCTAAATTGTTAAATGAAACAACTTACACAACTCAAAATGACATGCTGTGCTACTGT
Source organism: Synodontis membranacea (assembly GCA_025674565.1). Classification (NCBI taxonomy): domain Eukaryota; kingdom Metazoa; phylum Chordata; class Actinopteri; order Siluriformes; family Mochokidae; genus Synodontis; species Synodontis membranacea. The sequence continues at coordinate 2,305,964 of JAOVYU010000051.1, forward strand.
ACTTAGAGAAAGAAAGGCTGGCGAGGGAATGGCGGTGTGTAGCTGCGATAATGGATGTTACTTGTTTCTTGGATGTTCCAGACTTTAAAGGAACTTTAAAGAAATAGGAGGAACTGCACCTTATTAGCACACTGGCGCACGGTGTTGATGAGCTCCTGAATGACCAGGTCAATACACTTAATGCAGGGCTCCTTCAGCTTCACGACCTGTTTCTTCACTATCGCCTCAAACGCCATGTCTGGAGTGAACAGGCCCGTCCTGGAGACACGAAAAGAGAAACAACTCATAAAACATCACTATGTAAAATCCACCAGTCATATCCATCAGCATCCGTGTATGTGCTTGCCAAAAGTGTACACTTTTAGTTATTATGCATACTGCAAGGTGTGGCTATTAAATAGCAAGGCTGGGACAAAACAGCAGTCAATGCGCTGGAAACCACATGGGCTACCGGATGAAGAAAGCTTGACAAAGCAAGTCCAAGTTAAAGGGTTTTTTTTTTTACATTAAGGGCACAATTATGAAAAACTACGTTTTCAATGGAGTAACAGCAAACCAACACTATTATAAAAAGGTTCTTGAAACTTTGTGATACCAAGAGCTGTCGGAAAATGGTTTCCTCCTTCATCAGGACAACACACCAGCACACACACAGTCCATCACAGTACCTGACCACCCTCCCTATTCACCTGATCGAACACCATGCGACTGTTTTCTTTTCCCTAAAATCAAGTTCTGCACTCAGGGAAATTTCTCATTTCCAGAAACGAAGAAGAAAACTATGGCACTTCTGAGACGACTAACGGAAGACCTACTGCGCCGCTTTAATCAGTGGAGAAAAAGAACGCATCAGTGCGTAGTTGTAGAAGGGGAATATATTGGAGATGAAAGTAATTGAAATGTAAGTTTTCTTTTTCATTTAAAATTGAATTACTGCATCAGTCTTGTTATTTCATAGCTACACCTTGTTTACCATATGTTATTGTTTCCATAGGAACAACTAATTTACAGGAATTTCTATTTTGGAAGGAAATGGGTTCTGATTGGTTGAGAGGAAGATGGGTTTTCTGCTAAAGTTACACAACGGATTATAGTCAAGAGGTTGGATTAAACATTTGGACTGAGGATTACTGCATTCTGATTGGTTTAGCCAAAAAAAAGTTCTATTCCATGTATAATTCAAAATGTATATATAATTCACTGTGGGTGTAAAATTCAGTATTTTTTTTTTTTTTTTTTCGTATCGGGATCCAGATTGGTTCATTGAGTTTTGCTAAATAACATGCAGAGGAAAAAAGTTACACAAGCAAAGCATTACGAGTAAAACCACGCCCACTAGCAAGTACCCTACTACAGTGATGACTATTTTATGATGTATGTATCATGGTGATTAATAAACCGTCACCTGGTAACAGGGTTGAGTTGATACCTGAACATTTCAGAATGATATTCATTCATTCGTCACCTGATTCCGTGAATGTTCTTGATAGCGTAGCTGATCTCCCGGCGCATCTCCTTGTCATCACACTCCATCTGCGGAGAGAAAACCGCCAAACAAACGGGTCTCATTTAACACCAGAGGAAATGTTCACGCGGTTTGTTATTTAATGAGTTCGATTCATGATGCTTCACATTTGTGGCGTTCTTTCCGCCTGATCTGTTATTCTCTGGCGTCGGGATGCCTCCTTGTGAATTCTCACTCATTTGTTTCTCACAGAGCCGGCGCTCCCGGCTAGAGACTTCTCACATTTCGCTTCTTCGAAGGCTTTGTTCACATGGACATGAAACAGACTTCAGACTTGCCTTGACCAGTTCAAAAGGGAAGCGTTCGTGGAAGATGCGGTTGATCTTGGCTCCTCCTGACAGCTCAACGGTGTCCACCTGATCACCCGATCCCTCGATCCTTTTCTCGAAGTCCACTGCGAACTGCTGCACCATTCTGTAATAAACACACACATCTTACTGCGTCACCATCCAATAAATCACCTGTAAATGTCTAGCGTTTATTTTAAAGCATAAATTTACTTATGGGATCATTCTTATCGCTAATGAACATTTCCAGAAACGTTTAGATGAAATAACACGGTTTAATCGCAGCCTGATAACATCAATCCTCGATTTTTCTTCTTGTTTAGCAGTTACGTCTCACTCATAAACAAGTCGACTCAGATTTGGCTCGTACATGGACGTTTAGAAGAGATTCATGCTACTGGGAGAATTTTTTTTTTATTATTTAAATGAGGAGACAAGTAGATCATGTTCAGGATTCTCGAATGCCTTTAATCACGAGCAGATTTCCTTGAACTACTTCGAAGTCCGACATTTTGGTTTCCTGAAAGAAATGGCCATTTAGGCATAACTCCAATCTTAACCCTGTGCTGCAACAATATGTCAATATTAATCACTATATACAGGACTCGATAGCTACAATGCATCATGGGAGTCTCGGTGGATAGACAGTAGGTACTAACACGACGTTGTGCTATCTATATTTAACACATGGATCTGTACACTGCAGGTATAGTAGCAGCACATAGTGGATGCGTGTGAATGGTGGTGTTGTGTTGCGTTGTGTGTAAGGGACTGACTGCAGCAGTGCTTTAGTCTTGCGTGACGGATCGTCAGGTCTGAAGTGACGATATTCCTCGGCCTCCTTGTCCAGAGCGAGAAGCTGCGATTGAAGTTTACTCCGAAAAGCAGGCAGCGTGTCCCGAATGTGATTGGTCAGTTGCTGTGGAGAGAAAAATCCAGATCAAGCAAACCGCTGTTTTCACATACTGTAGCACGGCACCGACGTACACAAAAACGCCGGCGCTAATGAATCCTCAGAACTGACTGGTGTACACAGAAGGTGTATATTAATGCATCTATATTAGAGCGTCTTGCATGGCAGACGCTCGACATAAACCTGCAACTGTTGAAACGGTGAGGTTTCGGTCAGGAAACGGTTATTTAACATTACTGAAGGTGTTTCCGTTCAGCTTTCTAAAAAAGGAAGTCACAGACAGTAGAGTTTCCGTGTTGCGGGTTCTCTGTCATTTCTTAACCACGTTGTGATGAAATGTTTCAGATGCTACCTGGTTGAGGGTTTTCTGTAGATGTGGCGTTCCCATGCCGTCAGCCAGGTGTCTGTACGCAGGATGAGACAGGAAGAACTTCCTCTCCGCAGCCAGAGCCGCCTTAATGTCCTTCTTTCCTTCGATGTCCTTCTGGCTGCGGTTCACCACCCCGATATAACCTGAGACGGGGAAAGAGGTCAGTGAGGGTGTCTGACTTTGACAGAAAGCGAGAGAAAGAGCAGGACTTTAATTTGAATAGATCCCACATTACGAGCACTAATGCACTTTGAGTGTGTAGTTCTGTGGCGTGTTGCGGATGAATCACAAAAAAAAATTATTGCAAGAATGACATTTGGTATAGAGGTAGAAAGCTAAAGCAAACCACCGGTCAAGTATAACGGAAACGAAAAGTGGTGAAAAACACTAAAAACACGTTAAAACACTAACAATAAAAGCATGTAGACATGAAGGCACATTTCATGCATAAGGTCAAAGTGAATATTTGTGAAGTTCTGTTGAAATGCTGTTCAAGTCAGAAGTGGGAAAGTGCACTGAATGTCTAATCTGAAACCATTTCAAGAACCATCATGATGGTTTTTTTTTTTTTTTTTTGAGACACAAAGGCATCCTGGCTTCTTTATTAATATGCAGATGCACATTATCACCCAAAGTGCTGCAGTAAATCGCACAGCAGGTGCTACATTAATTCATTTGCATTGACTCTGTGCTGTATTCGCTGAAACCGAATCATCAGGACTTTGCTTCATCAGTTTGTTGCTTCTCTGTAAACATCTCTTCTTTAATATTTCTTTTTTTGTGTCCTTTTTATTTCTCTTTAAGATCACATCCCCAAGTCATTTGAAAGCTGTGCTAATGTAACTGGCATTGACCCCACCTTGTATTAAATGCAGTATAGATGCCCAAAATCTATAATATTACATTTATATGTTTTCTTACAGGGCTGAGATTTGTGTGTGTGACCTTTATGTTACATAATTGTAAAAAAAAGAAGAAAAAAACAGGTAATAAAGCATGACACTGTACAGAAAATTACAGCCAGCCGCGCTGCCCTGGGGGTGCCTGATCTCGCCTGTTCTCGGAAGCTAAGCACGGGCGGGCCTGGTTAGTAATTGGATGGGAGACATCCAGAGAAGGCCGGGTGCTGTACAAAGACCCAGCCACAAGGGGGTGCACACTCTGGTGTATG
>JAOVYU010000051.1:2334946-2345397 GCA_025674565.1 Synodontis membranacea
ATGGTAAAAAAAAATACACTTATGTTAATGTACTGGTTATTGTATTTATTTATTTATTTATTTATTACAGTCAAAATGTTGGCAGTGAATTACAAAAAAAAAAAAAAATCATAGATTTTCATAGACTAAAGAAAGGCACATTTCAGTTCAGTATTAAAAGAACCATTCTGTCCAGTTTTGGTTTCAGACAAATCTTTAACTTCTCAGAATCATACCTTGCCTTACCAAATACAGTACATTTAAAATTATGGTGCAGTATTATATTATCATAGATAGGAGCTGGTAAGATGTAACTGCCCTATGAACTACTCTTTGATGTGGGTTTTCGAGTTGTGTTAATGTAGGTCGCGGTGTCAGGGAGGAAATCCAGACAGTGCTGTGAAAGCGTTTTTGTTCTCGCAGCAAAGCCGGGGGTAAAATAACTACTGACCACATGATGTGTGTACCGATTTTACCACCTATCTGTTGATCTGTGGCATGGGTCAACTTGTGAAGAGAGTGATAAATTGTTACTTTGTGATGACAAGTACTAAAGTAATCTAGGTCAGATTTTTCAGGGAAATCTACCTAATCTAGGAAAACAAAAACAAAACAAAACATACACACTTAGGATTTGTTGTACATCTGTAACTGGACTGCACGGTGTACAATACACTCTCAGAAATAACACTATCACTGGTGTAGTGTGTGTGTGTGTGTATATTTTCATTTAAAAATAACTTCACTCTTTGAAAACTGAATGGTGAAAAAAAAAACATTGAACTTTGCAAATGTTGCTTTGTGATAAGTGGATCTGTACGCCAAATAATTCCTAAATCAATGAGAAATATGGAAAATATTAAACCTCAAACCTCAGCATTAAAATATTGATGCTTAATACTGTTTTTTCACGCATTCAGTGTTAGCTGAATAACTGTTTTGTTTTGTTTTTTCCTAGTATTTTAATCTTTATTGGCTCCTACTGATGATGCAAATTTGATTAGTAGACTTTCTCGGCTCAGGTAAAGCGGTGTAGATGAATAAACCCTCGAATAATCACTGCCTTATTCAAATACATGTTTGAATATCTAACAGACATGAAACTGTAAGAGGTTTCTTTTCAGACCAGTGCGGTGTGAGTACAGTTTATATCCATACTATGCATTTTCAGTGTTTCTAGCTTTAAAGTAAATCAACCCGTGTCCTGAAATCATCTTCTGCCCGGTGTTTCCTGATGGGATTGAAGTTTGAACAGAGAACAAAAGCCAGTGCTGAATTGTATCTGTTAAGCTCTTGCTAATCTTTCCATCAATAGCTGGGGCATCCTGTTCTCACACCCGCGGGACTACACGCCGGTCTGCACCACCGAGCTCGGACGAGCAGCCGCGCTGAGTCCACAGTTTGCAAAGCGCAATGTGAAGATGATCGGCCTGTCCATCGATAGTGTGGAGGACCACCACGGCTGGAGCAAGGTAGATATGTACAACTCCCACGTAGCTGCATTGAAGAAACTATTGAATCATGAATCCTAAGCATTTAGTTAAATGATCAATTTTTTTGGTAAAATTTGAAATGCATGTAATTTTCCCCAAATATACTATCAATGACCTGCCCAGGGTGTGGTATTAGTTTGTTCGGCTCAGTAACATTGTTAGCAAATAAGCAGTTTTATAAAATAATCAAAGTAAAGAATACAAATTCATCCATCCACCCACCCGTCCATCCACCTATCCATCCATCCATCCATCCATCCATCCACCCACCCTGCCATCCATCAGTCTACTCATCTATCCACCCATCCATCCATAAATCCATCCATCCTTCCATCCACCTATACATCCATTCATCCACCTATACATCCATCCACCCACCCATCCATCCATAAATCCATCCATCCATCCATCCATCCATCCACCCAGACCCACCCACCCATCCTTCAGTCCATCCATCCATCCATCCATCCATCCATCCATCAATAAATCCATCCAATCATCCATCCATTCATCCATCCAAAATAAACATCCATCCATCCATCTACCCAGACCCACCCACACATCCTTCAGTCCATCCATCCATCCATCCACCCATCCATTTATCCATCCATCCATCCATTCATTCATCCATCTACCCTTCCATCCATCCATCCACCCACCCACCATCCATCCATCCGTCCAAAGTTACATTTCTTGTAACTATACTGTTGGATAACTTCTGACTGTTACAAAGCACTGACACTGGAGACTCCTTCCATGAACGTTACGGAAACATCTCCTTACAGAAAACTTCACCATATCAATGATCGGAACGATCAGTTACTACGGAAGCGCTGACATATTAGAAGGAGCGCATTAATATAAACCTTTAGATCAGTCCGTATCCAGAATTCAACAGTACCGTGGTATAAAAAATAAAGATATACGAATCAAGATGGAAATTTACCGTCTTAACAAACGCTTCTAACAAGCACGAGCATAACTTCAGTAGTTAGCTGTAGCTGCAGTGGACCTATACAAACTCCAAACGTCTTGCCTTGTTCTGATCCACTGCACTGACTACATTTTTGTCGTAAACCACCAGCCATGACACTCACTAGCTCATGTAGCTTTATCGGCTATGTTATAGATTTGGCGTCCAGTGTAGATTTAAGCTCACCTCTGATGTTTTTTTTTTAGGACATCCTGGCCTACAATAATGACGAGACCGTCTCCGAGTTCCCGTTTCCCATCATAGCAGACGGTAAGCGTGAGCTGGCGGTGGAGCTGGGCATGCTGGACCCTGATGAGAAAGATCAGTGCGGCATGCCACTTACTGCCCGATGCGTGAGTATAAGATTGGGACTAATAAAATGCCGCCTACATGCCTGCTGTGTGACAGATTAAAGGAAGTACATGGATGACAGATACAAGTTAGCGTGCCTAAGCAAATCATGTAAACAATTTCCTATAAACTGAGATTATTTTTTGCTCTCTTGTTGTTTAAGGTATTTGTGATTGGTCCTGATAAGAAGTTAAAGCTGTCCCTCCTCTACCCAGCCACCACGGGGCGAAACTTTAACGAGATCCTACGAGTGATCGATTCCTTACAGTTGACAGCGTACCAGCGGGTGGCTACGCCTGTAGACTGGAAGGTGAGACTTAAAAACCCACAGTGTTTTTTAATCACAGTCTGGTACAAATCATGACCGGACATTTTCGAACAAATTAAGTCGCTTACACTTTCCAAAACATGAACAAATTGTTGAATGCTGGATTCTGATTGGACAGCAGCTCTGAGAGTAGTAACAGATTTGTATTAACATTAATGCACTTGGTCTAATGCTAGGTATCATTTATATTCTCCAGTCTCCAGCATCAGTTGGAAAGTTTTCCGAACAAAACAGTTTGATCTTTAAGGTCTTTTTTTTAAATATCAGAGATAAAAGCGTTTTTCAAATACGGTCGTGCTTTAATGAAGGATCATTGCTATTGCTGCGAGGAATAAAACACTCAGAATATGCAGTTATAGGAAAATACTGAGCTTTCGTGTGGATACATTAACACTTATAACTCTGATTATTTTCTGATTTCATCTTATCACTTGCCTTTCTCACAGCCTGGTGATCGGGTCATGGTTCCACCGAGCATCCCTGAGGAAGAAGCCAAGAGCCTGTTCCCTGCCGGCGTGTACACTAAAGAGCTTCCATCTGGGAAGAAGTATCTGCGCTACACACCACAACCATGAACACTGGAGCAGGGGAGAAAAAAAGAAAAAACGAACGAACCTTCAAAGGACCAAAGATCTGGACAAGACTAAGAGAAAGCGATGAAATAACCAAACCATACAACACTCTGGAAGAACCTGAGAGATCATTGATCATAGTTTCTGGATTGAACCCAAGCTACAGATAACTTTTATTTAAGGACATTGTGAAAAAAAATCACGCTTGCTTGCAGTGATGTGCAAAAGTTTGCACAGCCTTAGGATAAGATGAAGGCGAAGAAATTACACGTGGAGCATTTCGCGTAATGCATTACAACCTCACACCCAGCTGAAAAGTTTTTGCTGTAATAAGATTGCTGTAATGTCCCAGGACACGCCAACGTCCAATAATTATGGTTTTTTTTAGTAATATAAGTTTATAATATAATAATCTTTTCACAGTTTACTCACAATTAGCAATTAAAATTTGAAAAAAAAAAAAAATAAAAAAGTGAAAAGGGGTTCACTCAAATCTCTAAATCTTCATCATCTTCTCTCAGATTGTAACAGGACTCTAAATCCAGCGTACGCAAAATGTGTCGCTTAATTAGACCCAAGTTCTCCATTAAAAAAGTCACAAACATTGGTTACGTTATCTTTACTTTTTCTAATTACAAAGCATTCAAATTGAAGCCACAGCTATCCATAACCGGGAGTCCAAGAGAGCAAAACCGCCGTGTTGTCAGGGTGGGAGGGGCACAGTCTTCATCCACTGTCAATCACAGAAACACTAGCCAATCATGGGAGTCTGAGAACTTGATGTATGTAGAAGAGGGTAGATAGCACTTTCCTCCCAGCATGTTAAGATCTCATACTTCACCTGTCGCTGTGTCTCTGAGGAACCACGTGTTAGCCTTTACCCTTTAGAGCCGACTGGTGGGCGGGAACTAGTTAAGACTAAATTAAAGAGAAGATGGTGGGGGATCTAAAAAGGATAGTCGTGTGTTCGGAAACTTTGGACTAACAGTACAGCATATAAATATTTAATTCTATAATGCAACATATATATATATTTTTTTTCTGAAACGTACGTTACATGCAAACTTTGATTCTTCAATTCAGCCTCCGTGTGCACAGTGATGTCAAAAAAAAAACCATGATGTTCAAAGATAGGCAGAATAAATTTATTTTCGTGATAAAGACAAGAATTTTTGAGACTGTAAACAGGAGCATTAATTATCTGTGAATTAAAAACAACCTCAGTTTGTGTTTTAAGTGAAGACGTTTCCAAGGCTTGTGCACTTATATCACGTACCGTGGTCTAAAGACAGGAAATAATCGCACATACCAGAGAAGTTGTTACTTCCTTTAACAGGTCTGAAGGAGCGCCTTTTAAACTTGCGATGTTAATTAGCTCGTATCGAAAGAATAACGGGTCGACGTTGCTTTGTTTTAACAAACCTCAGTGATTCTTACAAACTCTCGATTCTCTTTCGTTTCTTTAATATCAATCAGTATTAAAACATACTCTCATACATCTGAATGATTACAAATCTTAAATCGCTGCACTTAAATCTTAAGTAGTGGATATTTAAAGTAGTATGGATGAGAATTTCTGTTCTTCAGGATGACTTTGGAACCAACGAACAGAAAATAGTGTTGTTATGTCAAGCAGAAAAGGTTAGAATAAGCAGGAGAGGATGTGAGTGTGGATCAGCGCTCTGTAGGGAAGCGAGAGGTGATGATGTTGTGGTGGTGAGAGTTTCAGCTGCTGGTGGATTCATGCAGGACGTGAAAGATTTACACAATTCTGGATGGCTTTGTGGTTTTTCAGCCTGTCAGTCTAGACTGACTCACACACCCACACACACGCAAGCACCACACACACACACACACACACACACACACACACACACCTCTCTGCTTCCGTCAGAGTTCACCACACTCAGAGCCGAGCTGAGGTAGCAGGAATTATTTCACTGAACATTTATCAAACACCTCAATCTGACCATCGTCAGGACGGACATTCGGGCTAAAGGTTTTCGCTCTGCGCTCGAGAGACGAATCGAACAGCACCAGCAGCACAGTCTCAGATCCGGAAACTGCAGCTGGCTGTTCATCAGGCCAGACTTTCACTTCCTGAGAGGAGAGAAAGCGTCGTTGGGGCACTCGCTCATCAGCGCTGCGTACTCTCTCTGATGGGCAAACAGCCGCAGGAAGACATCGTACTTCTTCCTGTAAAAGCTGTCACACACATACACACACACACACACACACACACACACACATTCTCATCAGCTAGGTTTCAGAATTACATGACACAGAAGGAGTCCAAATTTCCCCATTTTGTCAGTGATCTGTACGGGGCAATACGACACACCGTGCCATACTTTTACAGGAAAATAATCAACAGTGCTCTGGTCTGAGGAAGCGTAGTAACAGTAAATGAGAAAGTAAAAAAGTCATTCTTTTTTTTTTTTTTTATCCATTTCTAGCTACCTTTAATGTTGTGGAAGCTAGTTAGTTCCTGTTCTTAGCTTAAAACGTTCCTCCTTTCTTTCTCTCTCTTGAAGGTGGTAAGATGAAACGCGTGTCAACGACAGAAGTCCGCGTGCGACCTGTTACTGTGGAAACGATAACGCTTTCAATTAAAACGCACCTGCACTACTGTCAGAGCTGCTCTTATTAATCATCGCCCAATCAGAACGCAGGACACGAGAGCGCCGTGATGTGAGACAGGTTAGTGAACGTTGGCCTCAGGTCGCTCACACCGCAGGTGATCGGAGTGTTTTACTGAGAGGTGTGAAAACCACAGGCGTATTTTTTTCAGCTCATACTTAATCAGGGTGTTTTCTGAATTACGCCTGGGCATCCTACTGAACCACAACAGTACCAAAGCACTCAAAATCACTTTACAATAACCGCCGAGTGTATCATGGGTGCAAATCATGATATCATACACATAAATGCTCCACTGACTGCTCTGAAATACGCCAACACGTCCACACGATGTGGGACGACATTTCACAGGCGAGTGGCAAATCCATTTATTTTGAATTATGTTCGCATACAAAGACCGTTTAAATGAGTAAGATTAGACCTTTAGATAGGGTCTAAAATGAATGAATTCATGAATGAATGAACATTTCATTCTGACTATATGTACACAGTAAACCCTCGTTTATCGCGGTTAATCCGTTCCAGACTCTACCGCGATAACTGAATTTAGCATTTCCGCGTAGTTGGAGCATAGAAAACCTGTTTACGACCTTCTAAATACGGTTTTTAACATCATTAGAGCCCTCTAGACATGAAATAACACCCTATTTTTTGGAAAAAAGTTAATAAAAAATAAAAAATTTAAATAATTGACTCGAGACAACTGAGTGCAAGCCGCACTTCAACCCGCATTGAAAAAAACCGCGACAGAGTGAAGCCGCGAAATTCGAAGCGCGAAGTGGCGAGGGTCGACTGTATCATGTGATGATGTTGCCTATTCAGCAGAGTTTGAATGCCGCAGGTGTTTTGGTATTCAGCAGATTAGATCAGAAATCCTGAAAAGTTACCAGCATTCAGAATCTTCAACTCCTAAAATCGGACCGCAGTTAGGATTTTATCTTGACGTTTCAGGTGTCTCACCTCTCGAGCTTGAGGTTCGGTCGAACCACTTCTCCTATTCTGGCCATTTTCTCCATGGCTTCCTGAAAGACACAGCGACACGCCCAAGTTAGCTGAGCAGACATCACGTAACACACGTACATTTTTCATGCTAAAGCGCACACTTCAGCATGAATTTGTCCTTTCGTGATCTTTATGTAGATTTAGGACGTTGACCTAATGACGGTTCTTGTGATGTGGGTTAGTGGCGTCTTAAGCACGGAGGAAACTTGCTCAATAGTGCACGTCAATCTAACCCACCAACCTCATTAATGTGCATACTTTGCGTGTTAAGAAGCATGATAGAGGCTGTTAAAGATATTAAGACCTCTAGACCTTTACTATTGTAAATTTGGTGACTAGTAACTTTTCCCCCCTGATGCACCTTTGAGTTCTTTTCTTGTTTGAGCCTGCGGTCACACTAGGTGTATGTTCTACAGAAAAAAATGCCGATGAGAGCGCCTTTCTTTGCTGACACCAAAAAAAAAAAAAAAAATCTTAGAATTCTAGTAAGTGCATAAACCTCTCTCTCTATATCTATATCTATATATATCAGTTCAGCTCAAACAGCAGAATGGGTAAAAAAAAATACGACCTGGTGTTATCCAGTGATTTTCATACACAAACAGAACTCAAAATAAGCACTCTTTACATCCGTGCTGAGTAGAAAAGCATTTCGCAACATGTCAAACTTTGAGGTGGATGGGCAACAGCAGCAGAAGATCACGCTGGGTTCCAGGAATTCTGATGCTATAGTGGGCAAAATGTCACTCAGATTGGACAGCTCAGGATTGGAAAAGTCCAGCTGGTGTTTGCGCTGGATAGTTTTTGGTTTTCCGCTTCTGCCATATGTAATAACAATAACAATACATGTGCAGACGTACAGGTAGACACCGAGTGTATGTTAGATGTGGTGATGAAGATGATGATGCAAGGTCTTTATAGAAACCGTACCTGAATAGAGGCGTAGTCCCGTGAGGCGCAGGCTCCGAGAACAGCGGCACCGACCAACACGGCCTCTCTCTCTGCAGGCAGGACGATCGGCAGACCTGCACAAAACGCAGACAGACACAGAGATGAAGGAAATGAGAAGAAACAGTCTTTCAGACCAATAAAAAAAACAGAATTCGATGGCACCATCTAATCCGATGGTCAGAGTGCGAAAAAAAAGCTTACCTGTGACATTAGCGTGCGTCTGCACAAACAGAGGGTTCTTACTGAGGCCTCCACACAGGAACAAGGTCGTGATGTCATGTCCTGCTTCTCTCATTGCCTCCAGGATGTGTCTGGTGCCAAGCTGCGGCAAGCGACAATCATAAATCACACGCCAGAAATAAAAACAAACAAACAGACCAGGCTTCAAAGGTTGTATTGTGTTTAATATGTTGGAATAAAATAAAACTCACAGCAATAGCTTGTAGAGTAGCGAGGTAAAGAAGAGCCAAGTCGTCCAGCGTTTGAGACAAGGACAGTCCAATAACCTGCACAGAGCAGGAATAAAATATTATATACAGTATTTTAAAAAACCCACATATATATGCATCAATAAAAATCACTTTAAAAGTAAAGTTATTGTTTTTATTAGTCACATACTTTACAAAGAAAAACTTTTTATCTTGTTATAGTTGTTAGTGACAGATGGGCTGGTTTCAACATTTCAGAAACTGCTGATCTCCTGGGATTTTCACACACAGCAGTGTCTAGAGTTTATACAGAATTATGCAAAAAAAAAAAAAAAAGCAGTTCTGGGGCTGGAAACATCTAGGTGATAAGAGAGGCCAGAGATCAAATGCTAGATTGGTTTGAGCTGCCAGGAAGGATATAGTACCTCATATAATCACTCTGTACATCCGTTGTGAGAGGAAAAGCATCTCAGCGTGCACAAAGCAACAGGTTACAGCAGCAGCAGCAGCAGACCACATCAGGTTCCACCACTCCTGTGAGCCAAGAACTGAGGCTCTAGAGACTGTTGTGTGTGAAAATCCCAGCAAATCAGTTGTAGTATCTGAAATACTCAAACCAGCCCATCTGGTCGCGGTTAAGGTCACATAGATCAGACTTTTTCCTCGTTTCGACGTTTGATGTGAGCGTTAACGGAAGCTGCTGCCACCTGATTGGCCGACTGGAAAATATCAGCCTCATTTTCCTGACCAGTGCATTTCAGTTTCTATCACCACTGCTGATTAAACAACTCATCAAAGCTTTAACCTGACGCTCACCATGCCCTTTAAGCTCTGGTCAGCGAGAGGAGACCGGTTGCCATGGAAATCGGGCCACACGTGCAGGCCGGTGCTCAGTTCGTCCAGGTTCTTCAGGTCTTTTGCCATTTCCTCCAGATGGCCGTTGAGGAAAGAGTAAATATGCACTCCACTGAAAAGAAAACCATCAAACTACATGCATTTAAATGAAATCCTGGGTGCAGACTAGCAGCGTAAAAAAATATCACTATGCTTAAGTATCATGATAGTACGTTTTACGAAACTGTATCTATTCTCAAAAACACTGCACCCATTTTTAATCAACAGTTTACATACAGTGCTGCTTGAAAGTTTGTGAACCCTTTAGAATTGTCTACATTTCTGTTTAAATATGACCTGAAACATCGTCAGATTTTCACACAAGTCCTCAAAGTAGATAAAGAGAACCCAGTTAAATAAATGAGACAAAAATAATTCACTCGGTCATTTATTAATTTACAAAAATGATCCAGTATTACATATCTGCCAGTGGCAAAAGTATGTGAATCTTTCATTTCAGTACCTGGTGTGACCCCCTTTTGCAGCAATAACCGCAACTAAACGTTTCCAGTAACTGTTGATCAGTGCTGCACATCAGATTGGAGGAATTTTAGGCCGTTCCTCTGGGATGTTGGTGGGTTTCCTTGCATGAACTGAATCGCTTCATGTCCTTCCACAACATCTAAATTGGATTAAGGTCAGGACTTTGATTTGGCCATTCCAAAACATTAATTTTATTCTTCCTTAACTATTCTTTGGTAGAATAACCTGTGTGCTTAGGATCGTTGTCTTGCTGCATGACCCACTTTCTCTTGAGATTCAGTTCCTTTAGTATTTGCTGGTATAATGCAGAATTCATTGTTCCATCAATGATGGCAAGCCGTCCAGGCCCAGATGCAG
>JAOVYU010000051.1:2351359-2363061 GCA_025674565.1 Synodontis membranacea
AACTCTACACAGAAACACAACTCTACACAGAAACACAACTCTACACAACTCTACACAGAAACACAACTCTACACAACGCTACACAGTCTCAATATTTAATAAATGTGGTTTAATTACAGCCTCACATTACAGTAATTTATGAACGCTGTTATTATTATTATTATTATTATTATTATTATTATTATTATTATTTTACCCGGAAATGACACGCGCTGAGGTTAAAGCTCGTGCAGTCACAGCACAGAGTCAGTAAACGGTTCGGACTCCGAGCTACGGCGAAGCAGAAGGACCAAACCGCGAAGCGGAAAAACACAAGGCGCTGACGTCACTGAACCGCCAACAAAAGGAACTTATTAAAAAATATATATTTAAATAATAAACCTGATGTGTGCTATTATTAAACAAACAAACATGTTATAAATTATTAGTAGTTTTTGTGTTTGAAAACAAACCAATACAAACAAATGGCTGCATTAATACTTAATACCACTACTACTAAAACTAATACTACTACTAATAATAATCATACTAATACTACTAATACTGCTAATAATAATAATAATACTAATACTGCTAATACTACTGCTAAAACTAATACTACTATTAATACTACTACTACTACTACTAATAATAATAATAATACTTACTACTACTAAAACTAATACTGCTACTAATACTAATACTACTAGTAGTAATGATAATATTAATACTACCACTAATACTACTGCTAATAATAATAATAATAATAATAATAATAATAATAATATTAATACTACTACTAATAATACTAAAACTACTACTACTATTACTACTACTACTACTAATAATAATAATAATACTAATAATACTGCTAATAATACTGATACTATGATACTACTACTACTAATACCACTGCTAATACTACTGCTAATACTACTAATACTACCACTAATACTGCTAATACTGACACTACTGCTGATACTACTGTTAATACTACTAATAGTACTGCTGATACTACTAATACTACTAATATCACTACTGCTAATGCTACTAATACTACTGCTAATACTACCAATACTATTACTAATACTAATACTAATAATAAGAAGAAGAAGAAGAAGAAGAAGAGAAAGTGTATATTATGTCAGTCTAATTACTCTGAAATATTTTAACTCAATTTGTGTCAAGTTGTTAAAGGACATGTTTTACATGTTTAGAAGACACGTTCTTTCCTTTTAGTCATTTTTCAGACGCCCTGATTGACAGAATCTCCTAAAAGCTGCCAGCACATGAAGCCGTAGGGCTTTATGAACCGCCGAGTCGTCTCGTCTCAGTGATTCATCAGACTGACTCATCACAGACGTGCAGTCAGACAGGACCGAGTCACTGTAGCAGACTGTAGTGCAGGGGAGTGAGCTGTGAGAAAGGGTGTGTATCTCAGTGTGTACTGCCTTTTGTATCTCGGAGTGCATCAATACATGTATCTGTTTGTACCTCAGTGTGCATCTGTGTATGGTTGTGTGTATCTCAGTCTGTATTTGTGTATCTCAGTGTATCTCTGTGTGTATTTCTGTGTGCATTTGTCTGTAACATCATCTGTATCTCTGTGTGTAAATGAATGTAGTTCATTTATATTCACATGTGATTTTTATCTGATGCCTTTATTTTCATGTGTAACTTTTACATGATTCATTTCTTCATTTCATGTGATCTATTTTATTTATATACATTTTATTTAGATTTATAATTTTTTAGATTCATAATGATTTAGTTCCAAGTGAATTTCAAGTGATTCTCTTATAGTTAATTTATTCATATTTTGATGTTTAATGTTTTCACATGGGTAATCTACATTATATGGACAAAAGTTTGTGTTCTGACCATAACATTCATATGTGCTTTGTTAATCATCCCAGTTCAGATTTAGTCCCTTTGCTGTTATAATAAGCTCCATTTTTCTGGGAAGGTGTTCGACTAGATTTTGGATAATGTCTGTGGGGATTAGTATCCATTCATCACATGAGTGTTAGTGAGGGTCAGGCGCTGATGTTGGTTGAGGAGGCCTGGGGTGCAGTTGGCATTTCAGTTCATCACAAAGGTGTTCAGTGGGGTTGAAGTCTGTGTAGAACCACTCGAGTCCTTTCACACCAACCTCAGCGTACCATGTCTTCATTGAGCTCCATTGTGCACATAGGCATCGTCATCCTGGAACAGGTTTGGGCCTCTTAGTCCCAGTGAAGGGAAATTGTAATGATACAGCAAACAACAACATCCTACACAATTGTGTGCTTCTAACTTTGTGGCAACAGGTTGGAGAAAAACCCCATGACACCAGTATGTAGTTCTCTGTGTGTCAGGTGTCCACAAACTATTGTATATATAGTGTATTTTCATGTTTTTTTTTTAACACATGATTCATTCATTCATATTTTCTTGTATTTTTTTTAATTAATTAATTATTGATGAATTTATTTTTTACATTTATTTATTTCAATTTTTTCATGTGCATTTATTTTCACAATTATCACATTTGTTTGATTTTTACATGTGATTTCCTTGCAGGATTTATTTATTTATTTGTTTGTTTGTTTGTTTGTTTATCTCTCTCACATGTTTTATTGATTTCTTTTTTTCTTTTTTTTCTGATGCGATTGTTCCGTCAGAAAAAAAAGAAAGAGAGACTGATTTATTTTCGTGCAGAACTCAGGCCATTTTGGATTGCAGATGTGATGACTTCACGTGAATATTCCTTTTGCGTGTGCTCACACATTATTGGTCAATGTGTTGTCTGTTTACTTGAGTTTTCGTGTTTAGTTTCGGGGCAGACCGTGATGAAATGCAGCTTCACGTTTTGTTTTGTTTTTTAATCTGAGTACATTATCATTCGTCATCAGGGTTGTGGTTTATGGGGAGTGTATCCTGAGAGAAAAGTTTGCAAGAGGTAGGAGCCCAATCCGAACGTGACGTCACTCGCACGCTGGTTTTAAGAGGTGCGAGGAAACCGGAGATCCCCGAGGAAACCCGGGCGGCGTGAAACCCGAGACGAGTTACAGATGAGCTCATGATCGAACCCTGGAGCTGTGATCAACAGAAATACAAAACAAAACAAAAACACACAGGATCTGTTAAAGTGAGAGGAGTCAGACTGACTAAAACCTTCCAAGAGATTTCGGCTGGACGTGCCAAATACCTTCACGTGTTTGTTGATGTGCAGCCGAGGCAACTGCTCAAGTGTTCATGCCACACGCACACAAATCATACGGATGAGTCTCACACAAGTCTCTCACCTGGGCACGAGAATAAGAACCCACGTGTCGTCTCTTTATTTCTTTCCATCCACTCTGACCTTAAACTTCCTTGAACCTTGAACTTTCGTACCAGTCTCTCTGTGGTATTATTATTATTATTATTATTATTATTATTATTATTATTATTATGTTACACAAACATCATTATCAATATTTCATCTGTAGCTCATTTCTCCTGGTGGATCTTATGACTTTTTTTTTTATTCTGCATCATTAATGTACCAAACACTTTTTCTTCTGTCTTGCTCTTGCATCTTGAGCTGGAGTAATCAGATCTTCCACAACCAGCGCAATACGTAATCCCAAGGTGCACTGCTCAATGAATAAGCGCATTACCTAATCCCATCAAGCACTGCGGTGGGCGGGGCTGTTGGAGCGCTGGAGCCCCGCCCACCGCCGAGCGGACCAGTGAGAGTTGTTGGACATGACATCATCTTTATTTTCAGAGCGCGATCGCCGCCGTGCCTCCGGGAGAGAGCGAGAGAGAGAGCGAGAGAGAAAAAAACACACACACAAGTCAACGAGAAACTTTGTTTCCACGTCGGAAGTGAAGAGGATGTTTCAGGATCTTGTTCGAAAAGAAGGAAAACATCACTGCAAAAAAAGTTTTCTTCTTGTTTTATTTCCATAACTTTTATAACTGCAGGAGTGATCACTTTGAAGCTTGAACAATTCTATTTGCACTTTTGTTTTTTTTTAATAGAGTGCGTGTTTGGAGTAACTTGCTTTCCGTTTACGCGCATTTTAAAGAAAAAAAAAACCAAACAAACATGGATGGATTGTTTTATAATGAAGCTCTGGATGGAGTTTTAAACCACCACCATCATCATCATCATCATCATCATCCTCCTCATCATCCTCATCATCATCACGGCGAGGCAGGAGGGAACGGATACGAAACCCTGACGCGCAACATGAGCCTGAACCTGGCCGACGCGCACGACCCGCTCACGCTCACGTCCCCGGACCTCCACTTACTCAAACTCACCTCCCCCGAGCTCGAGAGACTCATCATCCAGTCCTGCACGACCCCTGCTTCCGGTCCGACGCGTGCTTACCCCGCTCCCCAGAAGGACGCGCAGGAGGCTTTCGATGCCCTGGCGGAGTTTCAGTGCCACCAGAGGATGTCCGGGAGTAACCCCGACGACGACGAGGACGACGATGATGATGATGGTGATGATGATGATGGTGATGTCCCACCTGGAGCCACGGGATCGTCTCACGCCTGCGCCGGGGGCTATGGAGAGCACCTGAACCACGCGTGGGACGCGTACACTGACGCGCCGCCGCCGCCGTGCGCTCCTCATCATCCTCATCCTCATCATCCTCATCCTCATCATCCTCCTCTTCCTCCGCAGTTCGGCTGCGCGCCACCGGCGCTCAAGGACGAGTCGCAGAAAGTCCCCGAGACGCCCCCGCTGTCTCCCATCGACATGGAGGACCAGGAGAGGATCAAAGCCGAGAGGAAGCGCATGAGAAACCGCGTGGCCGCCTCCAAGTGCCGGAAGCGGAAGCTGGAGCGGCTCGCGCGCCTGGAGGAGAGAGTGAGCCGGTTAACGGGAGAGAACGGGGAGCTGCGCGGCGCCGCCGAGACGCTCAGAGACCAAGTGGCGCAGCTCAGACACCAGCTCCTGGATCACATCAAAAGTGGCTGCAAACTCCTCAGCCAGCAGCTCCAGACTGTTAAAGAATTTTAAAGGTGCGGTTCGTCTTTTTCTTTTTTTCTTTTCTTTTTTTCTTTTCTTTTTTTTTTTGGCTTCAGCACCTGTCACGATTTCAAAAAGTTCTTTAGAAAGACTGCAGTTAATAAAAAAAAAAAAAATCCCTTCCATGTAAGTTTTTTTTCTTCCCCTTTCATTTCACGCCTCTTGTTTACATTTTTTTTTCTGGCCCGGAAATGAGTTCCACCCTACAGCCGGATCAAAACATTTTTTTTTTTTATTATTATTTCTTTTTTAATCCTTTCCCCTTTTCTAAAATGCACCTTATTCTGCACATGTACTGTAGTTTCTGTACAGAATGTCGGGTTAGACATCAACATCTTCACGTCTGAAATGACATACAGCTCCTTTAATCCTTTAATAAGTCTGCACTGTGGGTTTTCTTAAAACCTTGTCTTCCAGGGAGTTTTTTTTTTTTTTTTTTGTGCTAGACAGTTTGATAAGACTTTTTCATGGCTGGCACAGTGGCGTCGCCGTCTCACGGGCTCCAGGGTCGGATCCTGAGCTCGGGCTTCTCTCCGGTTCCCTGACAAAAAATATGCTGGTGACTCTGATTTGCCCCTCGGTGTATATGTGCGTGCATGGTGTCCAATCCAGGGTGTATTCCCACCTCAGGCCTGGTTTTCCCGGGATAGACTCCGGATCCACCACAACCCTGACCTCTATAAAGCACTTACGGAATATATAAAAGAATGAATTTTATATTAACACTTGGTGTCATCTTTTCTCCTTCACTTATCTTTTTACTAATAAACAGTTTTGCACTTTTTTTTTTTTTAGGTTTTCTACAATCTTTGCTGTAGTTTGTAAAAAAAAACAAAAAAAACAACAACTTGTATGAACATTTTATACCGTCATACTCCTGTATGATGATTAAACAGTGACATTGTGATGCTTAATGTACAAAACCAACTGTTACTTTCAGTGCAACTAAATAAAAATGAATGAAAATGTACTTGTATATAGAACATTTAGAGTTATTGTGAATATGCAAATGATGTAGAATTTTATGAGGATTTTAGATTTTCTTTTTAAATGAACATGGACGTGACTTACTGTACATGAGAGCTAGGGAAGAAAAAAATACTTTTTTTCCCCCCTAAAGACATTTCAAAACTGTCAGACTTCCTTAGATGCAAAGTCAGAACGGTGAATTTTTCATAAATAAAATAAATAAATCTAAAGATCTACATTTTCTATAGCATGTAGATAAAACATGCGAGTAACAACACAATCTCAGACCCAAAAGGAAAAGAAAAACATCCCAAAATTACAAAATAATTCCTGGTAGAAATTATGTTTGATGAATTCTGTTAGCACAAAAACGTTTTAGATTTCCAAACATTACGTTTCCAAAAAAAAAAAAAAAAAAGTTTATATTTGTAATATTTGAGAATTTTTTGCAGTCAGTAAAGAAAGCAAATTATAAGACACCACTTTTTGGGCCCCGCTCAATTTTTTTTTTTTTTAAATAAATTATAAAACTAAACAAATAAATAAAATAAAATAAACAACATAATGAAGGCTCATGGACTTTGCTGAGTGGAGAAAATATATATTTAAAAAAAAAAATAAAAAAAAAAAATAAATAAAAAAGGAAGTGTGAAAGTGTTCAGACGAGCTGTGGCAGATTCTCCAAGATGCTCCGTGTTTAACTTACCAGCTCGAACTGCACACACTTGAAAAAAAAAAAAGGGCAGAAAGTCATCACGCTATGTTTACTGCAAACTGCACAAGTAAAATCTTAAAAAAAAAAAAAAAAATGATGTCAGATTGCATACCGTACTTATAAAGTGGTACAATTCTAACCAGATGCACTTTCAGGCCCAGAAAGTCAGAGAGAGAGAGAGAGAGAGAGAGAGAGAGAGAGAGAGAGAGAGAGAGAGCAGGAAGGTCATCACTTCTGTTTCTGTGGTTGGTGTAAAAAAAGACATGACATAAGCAAGAAGACAATTCGGACTGCTGATTGCAGGAAAGGACGTCACTTGTACCAAAAGATAATCCCGCCTTGCTTGAAACGGCCAGAGGGAAATAAAGCACGATAAACGACGTTATTCGTTCTTTTACGTAGAATAATAAGAATGGAGGCTTCTGAGCGGCGTTGCACTACGTCGTCTGAATCACGATGGTGCCACCGGGAGTCCAAGAGAGCTAAACCGACCGCGCAACCTAACCGTCAATCACAGCAGCACTCGCCAATCACAGGTGTCCGTGAGGTCGTGGAGGCCAGATAACACTTTCATCTGGCGAGTAATGCTGGGATCAGACTACAGGATATTTTTTATTTTTTCAGATTCAACAATCATAATAGCACATTCTTGCCACTTCTTGGTCAGGAGACTGGCAGCACTACGAGTTTGACCCTGACCAATCATTGCTCATGTCCTTGTGTACTGTCTGAGAGGACGGTGAAGAAACTGTCAATCATGGCTACAGAAAGAACATTAGGAAAAATGTCAAACTAGGCGAGAAAACATTAAATATCCTGACACGCTAGGGGTTTTTTCATCCCAGACGCCACACCGCTGCCACAAGGCCCATTCATTCCCGATGTTCACGTTCCGGCCAGATGCTGGAAATTTGTTAGTCTGATCTCAGCATTCCATGACGCAGCATCTTCGCAAGGAGGACGTACGTCTCGTCTAAACAGGAAAGAGCTGACACGTGCGCGGGATTAAATAAGGGACACGGAATGAAAAAGAGTCACGCTTTATTTATTTATGAGAAGGGTATATGTGTAGGAATACTTTAATAACAAATATTTACAAATGAACACCAGGAGGACCAAAATACAGCCAGATATTGTCTAGAACGTGAGCGTGGACAGTAGCTATGTAAAACCATAACTGGTCCATGAGTAACAGTTCTGAGCACTGAGATCTAATTCAGTTAATTAAATGGTCAATGGTATTTAATTACGCTGTTATGTGCATTTAAATAAACTGTACTGTTCTAACAGGAGGACCTGGAGGTCCACACTGTCCATGGTGACGTTCCTATAGTCCAGGTGTCCTCCTTGTGCAGGAACAGGAAGCAGTAGACTGCTGAAGGTGTAAGTGAGGGACGTGGGCGGAGCCTCAGCAGAGTGACAGGCCTTCTTTGGCGGCCAGCCGCTGCCTGTGGATGTTGTCCTGCTCTAGCTCCTCGTGACTCGGGTGCCAGAGCCGGGCGAGGATGCGCTCCATGTTCAGAGCGTACATGGTGTGAGACGGCATCACGCTGCGGTGCACCTGACCACAACACACACACAGTTTGGGTTAAAATCAGTTCTGGAGAAAACAGACATGAGTGTGACGTGCTACTGAACACAACGGTATTTCGCATTTATTCTGCGGACGACCACTTCAGGTCTCTGCTTTCAGAATCTCTACCACATCTTACAGATTGTGATGTTCTGTGGCTCCTCCGACAGAGCTTTGAGCGGAATCTACCTAAAATTTTGCATTAAGCAAATAAACCGAGCCTATGCACTTTGCTTATTCGTTCTCGAGAGAGGATACTTTAGGTGCTTCCTAAAAAGACTCCTCATTTCAATTTTATTTTATTTGTATAGCATTTTGGAGGATCATACTTATTATTTAGCACGGATAAAGTAAGGGAGTGCGAGGGGCATTCAGGAGGTAGGATCCTCCATAGTGGACCTTTAAGATTACATGCTAAAGTCGGTCATTTTCATTTTATTATACAAAATACTTCCTAAGCATTATTACACACTATTTATAACAAAGTACATCTACGGTTTACCCTTGCGTTGTTTTTACATGGTGATCCGTTTCTATTTAAAGACGTGTATGGCAACTTAAGGACGTGAGATATGATAAATAATAAATTAATTATAACCTATGGATATGGTCACTGTAACCTAACGACGTGGACCTTCTGACCAATCAGAATAAAGCATTCAACTGCACTGTCTTCTTATTCAAGCGCAATTCCTAATTTTCCAAAAAAAAAGGGGGTCACGATGTTAATATCTGATTGATTGGCCGTGATTGTATTTTTGCTTGAGATGTTTCTCCCTGAATAAAACGACGGTACGAACCGAGGGCTGCGGAGATTCAGATCTCACCTGTAGAGCCTCCAGTAGATCAAACATGCTGATGGGGGGCAGAGGGGCGGGGGCACTGGAGCCAGAGCAGGCCAACAGGAAGGCAGCCTGCTGTTCTGCCTCGTCTGGAGACACCTGAGGGGGTGGGGCCGCCGGCAGCGAGGCACTTGGAGGGGGGCTGAGGGTAAATGGACACACTACTGTCACAACTCACTGTACAATTAAGACCTGTCTACTAT
Organism: Synodontis membranacea; assembly: GCA_025674565.1. NCBI lineage: Eukaryota > Metazoa > Chordata > Actinopteri > Siluriformes > Mochokidae > Synodontis > Synodontis membranacea. The sequence continues at coordinate 2,360,655 of JAOVYU010000051.1, forward strand.
ACATACTCACTACATAGTGTAGAAAATAGAACCATCATGGAGCTACGTGCACACACACACACACACACACAGAGACAGAGAGAAAAAGCAACTCTGTTCTAAAAATATGTGAAGCTAAAAGGATGTGCATACTGTAACCATGACAACACTGAAAACAGCTTTGTTCCTGATAATGAGGAACTCTAGACTACATAGCCAAAAGTATGTGAACGCCTAAAAGCAGAAACATGCCGTTTTAATATGTTTATGGCCGTGAATATGTAGAAGGTGTAAAATCTGACCGTCCCAGGACACTAAACGCTAAAGACGTTGAAGAGACTCACTACTCTGTGACGGTGTGGTACGCTGCCAGGCTGCTCTTGAGGTATGGCTGCGGCGCGACGTCACTGCCGAAGGCGTACTGGAAGTGTCCGTCTCTCAGACGGTAGGCTTTCCTCCTCGACACCACCGCGGTGATGAGGTCTTTTAAATGCACCTGGACAAATGAGAATAATTAAGAAAACACAAGTAAGGAATGTACTGTTACAGGAAATCCGCAACTAGAACCTTCTGCTCACACGCACACACCTCGAGAGCGCACACGACGGTGCTCACGGCGTCCTCGGTGACGTTGTCGAGGCCCATCTCGAAGGCGGTGACCATCATGCGGGCCTCCAGCTGCCCCCGTGTGGGCAGTAAGAGTGTGTGAGCACTGAGCTTCATCTCCTCTTCCTCTGCGCCGGCCTCGCGAGGGTTGAACGTCTGAGCTAAACTCAGCGGGTTCTGAGGCTGGAAGCGGTTCTGGACAGAGACGAACTGAGACGATCAGCGGACGCCACCGGAACGAGAAAACACTTATTGCAAAAGGGACTTACGTCGAATTTCTGCCGTACGGAGGAAAATTTCTTTTTGCCTTTCGGCTTGGTGGGCTTTGAGGCAGAACCACCGGACCACTGCAATGAGCCGGGACCCTCTGCTGGGGAAAAAAAAAAGAAGATAAATAACGAATAAACGTTAGCAAAATTAACACATGAAATATATATTTTTTTTGCTTACATGAACAGTAAACACAAAGCTAACTGCATAAATATATGTTTGTTTTCTAGCAGCGTTTGTCTGATGTGCAGTAAAGTTTACCTGGTGTGGATACAATAATCTGGCAGCGTGTGAGAATGGCCAGTAAGAAGTCATTGTGGACGTGAACTGCAGAAGGGAAAAAACAAGGATTTTTGTTTAAATGCCAACACAAAACAAAAATAAATGTCAGAGTCGCTACATCCAGTGGGCATTTTATCACTTTCACCAGCCACGTGTGAGCATTAATCATCTTTTCCATTAATTTAAAATAAAAACAGCAGCTCACGGGTTTACATTAAAGAGTTTTTTTTTTTATATTGGACTAATGGATTGAGCAAACGTTTATTAAATCAGTGAGCGAACCCATGCATGATTATGTTTGGATGAGCCTCCTGCTAGTCATTTTAAAGACACGTGCTCCATGCTCTACATCAGTGCTTCCCAACCTTTCTTGTACCGCGGACCGGTTTCATGCATGAAAATGTTTTCCGAGGACCGGGTAGAGGCGCGGGGGATCACATAGCGGGTGTGGAGCTAAATTCACTCTCCAGTGAATTTTGTATTTCAAAGGTTATCTCGTGGCGCTGATGCGTGAAATGACGTGCCAGAGTCAAGTGCGGTAGTGATTTACAGAAGGAGTCTCCAGCGTCAGAGGCAAAGCTAAAATTTTTTTAAGATTTCCGGCACTTTCAGAGTTTACGGTTTCTCATCGGTAAAATATGACGAGCTGTTATTATTTGTTTCTTTTTTACCTTTATGAAAGAGAGAGAGAAAAGACAGAGTGAGGAAATAATTGAGTATGAATGACATCACCTCGTCACTGATTAATTTACTATAACAACATGTCCGGTTTGAAGCTCTGGGTCGGACCTACTTGAGAACCTCCTGGTTTGCTTTTGCTCTGGCTGGAGAGACACGTCATTACGTCACTGTTTAACGTCTCGGCTCGTCTCCTCCGTGGACACGCTGCTGCTCCCATACTCTGCTTCTTCTTTAGATCAGACTAGACGCTACGCCTGCTGTTTTTTTTTATTTTTATATAAACGGTGGTCACATGGTCTTAGCTGGTCTTGGTCATGATAGCCCCGCCCCCAGTTCCTGATGTAAGCGGTTCATAGACACAGGAAGTGTTCTGCTCTCGAACCGGACTTCCTGTGTGACACTGACAGATCTGCTTGTTCAGAATTTTATTGTATTTTTTCAAGGTACGGTGTGTGTTTTATAATCGCCCTCTCAACAACAGTGTCAGATGGACTTTCTCTGTGTCTCTCTCTCACACACACACACACACACACACACACACACACACACACACACACACTCTCTCTCTCTCTCTCTCTCACACACACAC
>JAOVYU010000051.1:2379681-2396144 GCA_025674565.1 Synodontis membranacea
TATATATAATGAGAGGACTGGGCTTGTGCTTTACACTGCAGCTTCGATTCATAAGAATAAAGCTAATTTTACACCAAAAACTTTGCTGACTTTGATGTGTTGACGCAGAGAACATTTCACAACATTTTTCTTGCACAGGTTTGCCAAATATAACACGCAACTCCATATTCTGGTGTAAAAATGGGCTTAAGGGAAGTTCTAAACTAAATGAAAGTTAATATACTGTGCATTTATGTCATTTCGTCGATGCCTTTATCCAGATTGACTCATAACGGTGAAAATACATGATGTTGTAGTGACTTTAGTGTTTTAGTTCTTGAATAATAATAATAATAATAATAATATTGTGACAGTCATAATTATTGCAACTATTCCATGAATTCCATAAATCAGTTGCATGTGCATTGAGCTACATTATAAGTATTGGATCAAGAAATAAGGTAATAAGGTTCCCAGGTGAACCTTTGCCTTGAAGGTTCTGTTTACAACTCTACAGCAAAGGAATGAAAGTTTTTCTTCTGGATAATGCTTAGTCTGCATTTGTGTATTTGATCAGTCTTAAAGGCAGGCAGTACATTAGGAACTTACGGAAAAGCTCACCACCTTGTGTGAGAGGATCCTGGGATCTTATACAGTACCACAGAGACGCCAGACCAAACCACAGTTGGTGGCCAGAGATCCGATATCGTGAGATGGACTTTTCTTCATTTTGGAAAGGGGTTGCGTAATTCCAGGATATGATCAAATTTCTTTGGCGTCCTTTCACAGATCACAGTTTTGTCTCTGTAGAAAACCACATGTAGGAAACAAACATTGCGCTGTACGTTCTTGAAAATGCCAGGGAAGACAATTGTAATGAGTCCCCCTTTTTTTTGTTGTTTAAGGTGACTGTATTTGTGCAAGAGCTGGTCTCAATCACTATGCGACCCAGTTCCTGGAGCCTTTGTGTCCTCTTGTGTGCCTGGACATGGGGACAATGTATGGGCCTGTCACGGAGACGGAGAGACTGGGAGGAAAAAGGAGAAGATGGCCCTAAAAAGTGCTCATACACCTTCCTGGTCCCTGAGCAGAAGATCACAGGGCCTATCTGTGCAAGTCGTGGACCCTCACTTCCAGACAAGGATCGCGTAACCAGGATGGACATAGCAGACGTCCGTGAGATGATGTCCAAGCAAAGACGTGAGATAGACACCATGCGGATGGTCGTGGATGTGGACAGCAACATGGTGAATGAGATGAAACTGCTGCGGAAGGAGTCTCGTAACATGAATTCCCGCGTCACACAGCTTTACATGCAACTGTTGCATGAGATCATTCGCAAGCGGGATAATTCGCTGGAGCTCGCACAACTTGAAGGCCGCATCCTTAATGCCACAGCGGAGGCATTGCGGCTCTCAGCCCGCTACAGGGATCTTGAGGCCCGATTCGCCAGTCTTGCCGCTGTGGTCAATAACCAATCTGTTCTGATTGTTGCTCTGGAAGAGAGGTGCCTGCAGGTATACGGGAATCACAGACAGGAGCCACTTCCCCCGCCGCTTGTTCAGGTGGTTCCAGAGAACATTCCAGTGCATGTGCCCCGTTTTTCCAATGAGATCCAGAGGGTCCACAGCCGGGCTGTCCCCAGGGAGAGGGGATCCAGAGCAGGACCAGAAACCACAGAAAGTACCCTGGAACTCAAGGGACCATTGACAAGCAACTTCAGCTCAGAAGGTAAATGAGAATTAGCCTATCAGCAGACAATACCAAGTTTTAGAAAAATGGTGACACAAGGGTTCTTTGGGTGGTTAGGGGTCTGAAAAGGAAGGAGAGTTCTACCTTTGAAGTTCTACCTAGCACAGCGATGCAGAAATAAAGAAGGGTTCAAGATAGAACCTTAATTGTAAGACCGTATACTACTTACATTTTGGGATGTAAGACCGTCCTTGCTCATAAGAAAACATTGCATCTGGATACAAACAAACAACTTTAACAAAAATAAAGTTGGTGGAATTGTCCATGGAATTGATCTGTATTGGTCCAAAGTGTCTGCGTAGGGAAGAGGGACATTGGATTATACTGTACAGGACAGAGTACTGGTCAGAATTTCTTTGAGATCGGGTGGAAGAGGGATTACAAAACCAGTCCAGACCTTTTGAACACCTTTTGCAGTCCCAGTCGTGAAATTAGAGTCTGTACAAATGTCAGCTCCTTGGCCTGGAAATCAGACGCTGCACATTTTTAGACATATTTCAAGGTCTCTGCTTTCTTTCAATCCAGCAGACCGCAAAGTATGTGACAGCCATGCTACTTTAGCGTGCAAGATATTTTACCAAGCAGTCAGCATAATTTGTAGTGCACCAAAACCACAAGTAGGAAGTGTCCGTGTTTGGTTTTACTCTGTACCTGTCTTCTGTTCACCTTCTGTTCCGGATGATTTAACAGAATTTAAGTTAATTGCCGAAGGTGAAAACCTTATGAGAAACTCCTTTTAAATAAAAAAAAAAAAAAAAAAAACAATTGTCACAAAGTAATTTTACAGAAATCCATATGTAGATATACTGTATATATATTTAGATTCCCAATGAAGCAAGTCGGAGGGAACAGTGGAGAGGAAGTGTGTTTCCTATGAAAATCATAGTCTTTATGATCACAGCAGCAGTTCAGGTCTTAATCCTGGCGAGATTATCCACTGAACTGAGGGTGAATAAACTCTTATGGGAAGGACATTATTTAGGTGATCTATGTGGGAGCTATATAACATGTAATTAATTGGACGTTTGTTTATTGCTGTACCCTTCTTGATTTTGAGGTCCTTTCCGCGACTGCCTTCATGCAATGCAGGCTGGACACGCCGCTAGTGGAATGTACCTTCTTAAACCAGATGGGAGTGATAGGCTGATGCAAGCGTGGTGTGAGCAAGATGTGGACAATGGAGGCTGGACCATCATTCAGAGAAGGAAGGACGGATCTGTGAACTTTTTCAGAAACTGGGAGAGTTATAAGGTGACGTATAGCTCTAAGACTCATCCCTATTTACAGTACACATTTCTGTTACATCAGTCTGAAAATTCACGGTTACAGATAATGCACAAGACCGTTGCGCCAATCAGAGGTTGAAAAAGTGCTGAGGAATTGTATTGAATAAGTATCCAGATTAAAATTTTTATCTTAAAATTAAAAGGTTGTTAGGTATTAAAAAGTAAAAAGTTCATGTTTTAACTAAAGAAATTAGTATCACTTAATGCCAGGGTTATTTTTTTTAGTTCAAGATTTTAATTTTAAGGGGCTCTGTTAGCAGAAAAGGAATATATATTCCATTATATACTGTACACATGGAATTCATAAGTACGTTTTCATGAGTGTATAATTACCTGTAACTACAAATCCTTGTGTTTTTTTTTAAGCTTAGAATTAGGCCTTTATATGTACATAGGGCCACATGTCTATTATAGGGCCCCTTATTGTGAAGCTACAGTAGCCCGGAAGGGACAGATCTCTAGAACAGCACTGGAAGGATGACCAAGAAGAAGAAATGAAGACAAGGAAGAAGAAAGAAGAGGAATCAGTATTTGGTGGTGCTGGATAACACGTTTGAGAACCCAACTTTTGAAAAATGGAGGATCGTACTTATTGAGCATGGCAAAAGCAAGGGAGTGTGAATCTAAGGACTTGGACGTACACTAGAGGAACCTGATGGCCACCGTACTGGACGTTTTAATACATACTTGGAAAGGGAAGGTTAAGGGGAAGGGCATTCAGGTGGCCTGAATACTTCATTGTGGATCTATAAAACAATTACACCGTTTTACCTGAAGGCATCTTTCAATCTCAGGAAATTTATGGTATGCATACATACAGTAGTTTGAGAATTAACGTATACTGCAAATTAACATTAGCTAGGATTTGGATTTTGGCACCGACGCTAGTTTGACCCGGTATTAGCAAGGAAATCATGCTAAAAGATGATGAATCTTGATAACGGAACTAAGGTACTGGACACTAAGATAAGTCAGTTAACTTTATAAAATGGACAATAAAATAAGCTGGTTGATGTATAGCATGCAGTCATTGGGTGGATAACAGAAGAGACCTTCATGATTACTAATATTTGTAAATGAAGGTCTGAATAAAAATGCAAGGAGGATTTTTCGTGGACTTGCAATTAAGCAAGAGAAAGCGTGTTCGTTTTCTATAATACTCAATGAATATGGCAAAATTGGACAGTAGTACAAAGTAGAATTACTCAAGTATTTTCCACCCCTGGCTCCAATGTTCTTCCACATCACTGTATCCTAAAGCAAAGAAACTTCACTTTCACAAAGTGCCAAGAAACAGAAGGCAGCAAAGCAGGAAGACACACTCTGTGCCAAACGCCTTTATGTTCTTTCCAGACTGCGGGTTCTTTTGCATGGGAATCTCTGTGGAATAAGATGCATGCTATCTAGGCTGTCATGGGTGATGGACGGTACTCTTTGACGTTGCCAGAAATGTATCGCCCCCATTTCTACCCAACACCGACTCTCAGCACACTTCTCTCCTGTCTCCCACACAGTCACACATGCAAGTGAAAGATGCGTCTCGAAACCTCAAGACATCTGTCATGATTCCAGGTCCAAATGGAAAACCTCGTTTTTGAACCAATGGGGTTATGTTACTTTTCTCTCTCTCTTCAACAAATACATGGGGCCGCAAATTGCGCTCACTTGCATAAAAAAAACGCGCACAAATGACATAGTCGCTGTCCAATATTTGTATGTGGTTGAGCACAATTTAAGCAGACTGAGATATCAGCGTTTTTCAAATAAGGCTTTGCTTTAGAAGACTCAAAAACATAGTGAGAATAACCAGGGAATTCCAGAGGTCCGTGCGCGCGCATTTGCATTCAAGTAATTCAAGATTTTCGCAATTTTTAGTTTACAGCAGGTTAATGAAAAGCTACTCAAGCCTCTTAAGGCAGTAACACACACTTCCCTTTCTGTTTTGAACTAATGTAATAATGCACCAATGTAAATATTAAGGTAGTGCATGATTTTGTGGCTTTTCTAACAAACTTTATTCACGATTTGCTAAAATAATGCGTAGAGTTAGTCTCAAAGTAATCGCTGTTCGATTCTTTGAATTTCTGCCATTTATCTTGAAAAGAATGAATACTGTCGTGATAGAAGGATTCAGGTTTCGAGGAAATTAATTCATAAACGTAATTTCTTATATCCTCGAATTTTTCTTAAATGTTGGTCAGACAGTATATGTTGCAATGACCTAAGAATTAGAGATCCGACGAGGCTATAACTTCCCATCCAAAGCTTCTGTCACTTTTGCGTGTCATGAAGGAGGAGGAGGATTTTCTTTTGTGAATGGTCACTGGATGATCATAGTTCATTATTATTATTATTATTATTTTAATTTGAGCAATTGATCACTGTAACCTTTGGCTTTTGACATTCCTCCAGGGCGGAGCAACTCGTAACAAAGGTGTAATGCAGGTGGGAAGCCGTTGAGTCATGTTTCTCTCTGAAAGTGCATGTGGAACCACCTACCAACTTTCAGAATCTTCCCCGTTGCCTTCAAGACGCCTTAGAACAACAGAATGATCCATATTCAAATAGATTTCATTGCTCTGCATCTTCATCCAACAGGTTCTGCAGCACCTTGTGTTCCATTTCCTTTGGTCTACCACTTCTTGGCTTATCATCTAGCTCGGATTCACCTATTCGGAACAGCGAGCCAGTTCTTGACGACTGCGGCGTCACGCTAAACTTTGCAAATTTTCTGTCTTGCGACGATGAAAATGAATCGTGCCGGGCTCCGTGCTTGCTTGATAAACTTCCTAAAACACATGCTGTGAATTTGTGATAAATAATTCAATATATTTACTATGCCGCGAACTCACGCAACACCCTAGTGAAATCACATTTCTCTTCATTCTACTCCAGCAAGGCTTTGGCAACATAGATGGCGAGCACTGGCTGGGTCTGGCGAATATTTATAACTTAGGCAAGCAGGGAGATTACAAGTTGCTGGTGGAGCTTCAGGACTGGATGGAAAAGAAGGTGTACGCAGCCTACAGCAGTTTCCACCTGGAGCCTGAGAGTGAATCGTACCGCCTTCGCCTGGGCACTTACCAAGGCAATGCTGGGGATTCTTTAACCAGCCACAATGGCAAACAGTTCACCACGTTGGATCGGGACAAGGACGCGTTCTCAGGTTGTTATTGTTTTAGACATATAAGTTCTTCCGTGATGACTGCTCGTGATATTAGAATCGAAATGTTCCAGTCCAAAGTGCAAACTGTCTTAATCATTTCTTCTTGTCTCACTTCACTACAGGAAACTGTGCTCACTTCCATAAAGGTGGCTGGTGGTACAATGCATGTGGCCAGACCAATCTCAATGGCGTCTGGTACTCTGGTGGTGTATATCGCAACAAGTTCCAAGACGGCATCTTCTGGGCGGACTACGGAGGAGGCTTCTACTCCATGAAAGCTGTGCGCATGATGATCAGACCCATCGACTGAACCTAGTTTAACACTTCCGTCTCTGCGCATATTGCCGTGGAACAAACGAAACCGGAACTTTAGAAGAGCTGGGAGAGAATTCACAAGTCCACTTTCATGTAGCTAAAATGGCCAAGCTTTTCAAGCGCAGATCTTTGGAGGTTCCCCTGCACACAAGGCACAATTTTATATGCACTGCATCATGAGTAGACACTAAATCAAAAGTACATGCAGTTTTATGGTTGTTTTTCTCCGTGGGGGATGGTGTTAAAATGCCATTGTGGTTAGCTTAGAATTTTTTATTTTTTTTATTTTTTGTGAAATCATTCCTTCATTTTTTTCCCCCCATTTAATTATCATTCCACTTTTCCTGCTTGGGATTGTGGTCAGAACATCTAGAGAAGGTCAGCCCAGATTTTTAATTTCGATTAAATTTTAGTTTTGTAAAGCACTTTAGGCAATAGACATTGACACGAAGCTTTTGATTTAGATTTAGATCTGTTTCCCTGGCCACAGATCCCAACTCCTTGCATGGTGAGCAACAGATGTTCCAATTTAACTGTGAAATAATCTTTTTGGCGGTCTTGGGTCTGCCTGGAGATCTCCGTCAAGTGGGACATGCTTGCTACAGCTCTAGTAGGAGCCTTGTAAAGTGCCATAAGCCACTGGAATGGTCCCTCTGACTTTTTCCCCCCAAAATACGTCCAATACGTCAAACTGGTGGCGATAGAGTAGACTTTGGCTAAACCCATAATCAAAGCGGGTGATAAATAAAGTACAGTAGATAGCAACCCTTTCAGTTTCAGATACGGATTTGAAAAGTGCCAGTTCTGCATGTCACGTCCAACAAAGTACCAGATCTGTGCTCACTTTAGGTTTAGTCTGTCTCTACTGAATAAACGTGACATGCAGTGATGAGGTGTACAGTATAACAGCTTATATATATATATATATATATATTATTTTGACATGGTTCTTCTCACGTTCAGCAATCCAGCCCCGCTTTACGACTGGCTGGCGTTGCGCTCTAGACACGGTTTATTCAAGCTCTGATGAAGTCAGAGTGCTGTGGAAAGAACAACACCTCTTTTTGCAATTAGTTTAAATCAAGTCCAGTGCTGGATGTTTTGACCATATATTAAAAAAAAAAAGAAAAAAAAAGGCACACTAGTCAAGAAAGAATTATGGTCTAATTTTGGATGTCTTTTGAGATTTGAGAAATAAAAAGGAAACTGCAGACCAAGCAAAGGGCCCCAGAAGGGTACGGGCAAAGACAACGAGAAACAGATTGCTCAAAACCCAAACAGAACTAGAAGGAAAGAAAAAATAAGGAAAGTGAGGAGGAGAGCTGGTGGAGGTGGGGGGAAGAATGGTTCAAAAGGAAGTGAAACTGAACTTTCCTGAAGGTTTTTTTTTTTTTTCTCTCTCTTTTACCCTCCTCTAAAATACAAAGACGTTCACATTCTTTCCAGGAGAAAGCACGGTGAAGGTTGGGGAAGGTTTGATCTCCGGAGTCGCAAATCCCTGTGGGCAAGCGGGGTCTAAACCATCCTGGAGACCGAGTCATGGACCACAAGGACTTAAAGGAGCCTCAAATGTCAACGTGGCTTGAACGTTCCCTGGCGTCAAAATATTATGCGTCCCTGACTTCAGCCGTATCGTATTGCTAGAACCTTCGATAACGAAAATAAAGTTCTCTTGGACACTGATCGGTGTGTGCTGGGTCGCTATGTCAACACATTCAGGTTATTCATACATGACCTGTTAGGTCTGTCAAACACATCATTCACCAGCGAGTAGTCAGCTAATATCTCTGCGCTGACAGAATGCGGGACCCGATCCTGACACATACGTATATATATATATATATATATTTTGTCTTTATTGAAAGCTCGTCTATGAAACAGAACATTATGCGGTAAATGTTTTAGCAGTCTTCTAGTTTATGGGGTGTTCACTGGACACTCTTGAAATAACATTTTTTTTTCTTCCTTTCTTAAACGGAAAAGGTTCCGTCATTCCTTGACACAGCATAGCGATTTGTCAAGATCACATATAAGATTTAAAAAAAAAATGACCTTCGACTCGTACCGTAGCTTTCGTCATGTTTCCATAATTAAGAGTTCAATTGAATCAGCTCTGAATTGTGAGAAATACAGGTTTTTTAAAAAAAAAAAAAAAATTATTATTATTATTATTATTTTATTATTTTTTTTTTACGGTGAAATGTTGGTGACCTTATAGTGACCAATTTGGCTGCAAAACCACACGCGTCATATTAAACGTAGTTGAGTTTATTAGAAAGACAGCTGGGAACTGAGTCACACACACAGCAATTTAAAACTTGAAACAGTTTTATGGAGAAGTTTATTTCTACATAAACATGTTTGAAACAGTTCACTGGAAGTTTCGGGGGAAAAGCAGTTACTCCGGGTTTAGAGAAACGTCTGATACTGGGACCATATCGGTGCAGGATTATCGTTCTCGAATTTATAATTTGCAATGAAAATTGAATTGAATTGAATTGAATTGAATTTAGCCACACCCACCATATCAAGTGTTGATGTACAGTAGTGAAGTTTCTTGTAAGAACCTGGGGCTAAAAACTGTACATTTACAGTAAGTGTTCCGAAACGGGAACGTCTCTGTATACCGATCTATATTTCTCTGACTTGTTAACTTCGGTGAATAACAACCACAACATGCTGTTCTTTGCTAAATAAAAAGAGGTTGTTTTTTTTTCTTTTTATTTCCATCTAACGAACGTCATGGTAAACACTACGATTTATTCACTCCACAACCCGTTGCACGTTCATGCACACTCGTGCGATTGGCAAAAAGTTCCTAAAGAGATCTTATTGTGATCACACCATTCTGATTTCCTGCGACAATAAAAATGAGCAAAAAAAAAAAAAAAAAAGGAAAGAAAGAGCTCGGTGAATTGAGATGTAATGGCAAGGACTCGTTCCCTGGAGTACACTGTTATTGGTCAGGATGGACGGAGATATTGCTGAATCAATCCTTACAGTGTGTGGCCTGTAATTGTAAAAAAAAAAAAACCAAAAACAACAACAACAACAACAACAACAAAAAAACGATGTATATCCAGTGGAATTGTGAATCCAGGAGACATGACGGTGGTCCTATTCTGGCTTCATGGCCAAAGTGGTGGTGATCCAGGTTTCAGTACCAGTTTCTGTACACATTACTGGTTTGTTTTGGTTTCAGTCGGACAGACTCGTGGTTTTTCTATTAGGGTTGTGTATAAGCTCATGGCTCTGTAATAAAGGTGTAATGCAGGTGTTAAGCCACTGAGTGATATTTCTCTCTGAAAGTGCATGCGGGACCCACCTACCGACTTTCCGAATCTTCCCCATTGCCTTCAGACATTTTAGATCAGCAGAATGATCCAGATCCAAACTCGAGTCAATTGTGTCGCATCTTGATCTAACAGGTTCTGCCGCATCTCCTCTTCTTTGGTCTACCACAACTCACTTGACTGTGAATCTTCCTGGGCTTCATTACTAGGCCACAAACTTATGCAACATACAGTACTAATGGATTCTTGGATGACTTATTTTCCCAGGTGTTGATTTGTGAGGCAGTGTTCAGGGAAAGGGTAAGCACCATTCCGTATGTTCTGTAAGGTTCTGTAGCAGGCCTTGTCTGAATTGTCTTTATGAGATAGTAGATATCATCCTGTGTGGTTTTAAGAGCAGTCAGAACACCAGTCCCTCCATCGAGAAATTACACAGAATACTCCATTCTCTATTATACAGATATATGAAACAGAAATAAACCACATGGGATGGTGTGATGTGGGTCAAGTGAAGCTGCGTTATGGGGAAATGGTACCAATATCCAACACTTTTCAGACTAAAGTGGTTCCTAGAAGTCACCAATTGATGTTATATACTCCTTCTAGGTTTGACCCTGCTGCCTGATTGGTGATCTTTCTGTGTGGAGTTTGCATCTGTGTGGATTTTCCCGTCCCTGCATGGGTTCCCTCTGGGTGCTCTGGTTTCCTCCCACAGTCCAAAGACTGCAGATCAGGTTAACTGGCTGCTTTTAAATTGCCTACGGGAGCGTTAATGGTTGCTCTGTTTCTGTGTTAGTCCTGCACTTGATTTATCGCCCTGCCCAGGGTGGACCCCGCCACTCATCCGATTTCAGTTCTAATTGTCTCCAGCTCACCTGCGACCATTAACAAATAAACTGCATTGATGATTTGAAAATCAGTTCACAAATTCGGATTATTGACTATATGGGGAAATGTATGTGGACACATGACCGCAACTCGCATGTGTGGTTCTTCCCCAAAACGTTGCAAGCACAAAGATGAATAGAATGTCTTTTATAGAGTAGCATTACAACGTCCCGTCTTTGGAACTAAGAGTCCCAAACCTGCTCCAGCATGACAATGCCCCTGTGCACAAATCGAGCTCCATGAAGACATGGTTTGCCCAGGTTGGAGTGGAAGAAATAGAGTGACCTGCTCAGAAAGAACCCTGACCCCAACCCCACTGAACACCTTTGGCGACAACTGGAACACCGACTGCACCCCAGATCTCCTCATCCAACATCAGTTCCTGACCACTCTAATGCTCATGTGGCTGAATGATTACAAATCCCCACAGCCACGCTCCAAAATCTAGGAAAGTCTTTCCAGAAGAGTGGCGCTTACTGTATTATAATGACACGGAGGGAATAAATCGGGAATGGGATGTTCAACAAGCACATACGGATATCATGGTCAGGTGTCTACAAACTGCTCGAGAAGTCACTATATTTGTTTGCTGGCTGTTGGAGGCTTTGCTTGACTAATCAGTAGGTCATGATTTCAAATCCCAGCGTCAGTAACCTGCCACTGTTGAACCATTAACACATAAGGTCCTTAAGTCTCGTCTGCTCATCTGTATCCTGTCTCAATTCTAAGTTGCTCTCAGGCAAATGTGTAAAACATGAAAGAATGAACACCATTGCCCCTGAGATAGTTAAGACCTTCATTCAAACATTTGATGGGGGGAAAAAAAAAACGCAGGCCGATCATGCACTAACCTTAATATCTTACAGATGTTAGACAGATGTTAGGATTTCTCCCTAGTAATATATATATTAACTTGTTTCTTTTACAATTCTGGGATATTATTCTGTCACTGTGTGAGATTATTTATGACAGAACAAGCCAAAAGTCAAGAACATGCAATATTAGCAAAAAAAAAGAAGAAGAAAAAAGAAGGGGTGTTCCTAGACTGATGAGCTGGCGCTCTCCAGTTCGCTGTGAGATCCTGCTTTGTCAACAAGTTTAACAAGAAGCGTTACTGTGAGCCAGAGATTGAAAAGCTTCTTGTTATGCTATGCTTGATTGTAGATCCTATGTAAATCCGATTGTCTTAGATATCTCAGCGCGGATGAATACTGTTTGTGCATGAAGTGCCGTGAAAGTCCGGAACATTTAGCTAGTTTGTATGGTCAGGGTTATCATCATTGGTATCTAACGTTGGAGAAATGACGAGTAAAGCTATTGTTAAGTGCAGTATGAGAAACACTGGAAGTTCAAATCCTTCCGACTTGATGGAGCAGCAGTTGTACGCGAAGTTGCTGGAGGACATGTGGAGAAAAGATGAGCCGAGCCACCCTGTTTTTCTCGCGCTTCACGGACTTCAAAAGACGTTTGCGCGTAAGAGGGAAAGAGTGAGACACAGGATATGTAAGCTTTGTTTTACAGCGCGGGTGACAGATGCCAACAATCGCTTATTATTCATCCCAGCAGGTCTCTCGGACATGAATAGCGAAGCATGTTTTACGGCACAGCATGCGCATATCTCAGACCCATTTTATGGATCTGATGTTTAATGATGATTTTAATTCTTCATGAGCAAGAATTTTTCCCTGGCCCTCTGTGACGGCAACACGTCACCATATGCAAACTCATTAGCTATCAACCAGAGAGAAATATCAAGCCATGCCGAGATGCGAGAAGCCGAAACGTCCATATTTAGACAGATCCCAGCATGCAAAATGTATCTAAAATTGCCAGTTTTTGCTTGGAAACTCAGCACTATTTAAGTTGATTTATTCTAAGGCCAACCTTTTGGATGAGACATTGCTATAGCTGGACGATCCACTGACGAAAGATACTTAGATGTAGAGCAGCTGACAGTTAATCTCCAAATTTGACGGCTGTGATTTAAGGCTTTGGTAGATTCATCTTTAGTCAAGGCCAGACTTTTTATTTAGAGGTATTTCACAAGCCTGAATACATATAAACACACATCATTGGCCAAAGGGTCAGTGTACTCTCCAAAACATGGCAGTGAAGTATGCTTGGACTTCACTGGGCGTTCCTTTTGGAGATCTATGCAAGGGAAGGTTCAGCCAAATGTGAAACAATGACGAAATCCATATTTTTATAAAAACATTGAAAAAAAAAAAAAACCCTGACAATGCCGTTGGCTGTTTATGCTGGAGAAACAAACAAGTCTCAATCTGGAAAATGTTCCAATCCGTTATACCGCAGTCCATCTTGATTTCTTGACTCTGATTGGTCCGAAGGGAACCAATCAGAAATGCTGGCTGTAAGTCAATTCACAGGCTTGTGGTCAGGGGCGTGCAACTGCGGTGCATACAGGGTCAAGCTCAAGGAATAACCAGACAGTCAGCTTATGCAAGAAACCTTAGCGTAGTATATCTGCATTTAACTGCATTAGCATGTCCGTGAACAGGAGCCTGTTGCACTCCTGAGACGGTCCCTCTGTGACTGAGGTCTGTTCAGAAACCCCAGGTGGAAAAAATTTTCCTTCCCTGGTCGGCTAAACATCACACTGAGGTCACAAACACTGCCATCGCGTCAGGCCACTTCTACATACAGGCCTCGGTGTTGAAATCCTGCAGCATTAAAGAATAACGGCTCTCTCAGGAGGAGCTAAAGGAGCAAAGGTGTCATCTTTGGCTTTGCTCTGTTTGGCCTGGAAGACATCTGACTCGATCGAATGGGACATTTTGTGGTTTTCGGGAGACTGAGCTAAGCCTGAGCTCTTTCGACATGGCATCTGCTGAGTGGAAAATAAGAGCCCCAACATACGTGAGGCACTAAGCTGGGAACTCTGTGTGGCAATCTACTTCGTCCCGAACATAGAGAGCTGAATTTATGGGGAATTAACACTGGGAAGTCTTGTGACCAGTTTCTACCCGGCTCAGCTCCAAGTTCCAAGACCTTCTTAAAAATTCAAGTGGGACAGTGTTAAAAGTGGAACTCACACTAGTACTCTTAAGACCCCGGACAGTTCCTAGGGTTTAGACAAAGTTAAAAAAATAAAATAAAAAAATTGATATTTTATGATAGAAAAGATCGCCAGGATAGATTGGTGTAGGTTGTGATTTACTTGCATGACTATTTACTGTAAAAACGATCACGTGTCACTAAGACGAATATCTTACTGTCTGAAAGTGACACCAAAAAAAAAAAAAACGATGTCGCTGAGTTTTTCTTGTCCCTGTGTTTATGGACGCCAATATTATACAGTTCCTGTTCTGCGAAAAACAGAAAAGTGTTCTGATTATTTATATCCAAGCCAATTAAATGCTCTGGAGGTGAGTCTGGCACCACAGTAGTAGCTTGTTACGTCATTAGCAGCAAACATTGTACTGTATATCAATTAATTTGGGTCACGTGTCTTCCCAGACGCTATACTAACCATATAAAAATCTCTTGCTCAGTGGAGATAATGGTTGGCGTGCAGTTGTTTTGAAGACGGAGGAAGCTGGAGCTGATTTGCCACCTTGAAGCTCATCAGTGCTGGAAATATACACCGTATGATTAAGTAAAAGGGTTCTAGATGGTCTTGTCACTGTTCTGTGTATTTAGCTAGCTCATTATTGTCAGGTTTGTTTCGATCTGGCACGGCCTGAACATGGCTGTTGAGTAGATCAGTCGAGCAGATCAACATCAGGAGGTAAGTTATTGGACCTCATCGATGTCCTGTAGTTTCCTCCGTCTCCATGGTCCTCGGTTTGATCCCGAACATACAGTAGGTTACTCTGTTTATGAAGTTTTGTACGGTATATTCTACCCTCGGGTCTGGAAGCCCAAAAACGTCCTGCTGGGTGGATTAGCTATGCTAAATTCCCCTAGGTGCGAATGATTGTTTCACCCTGACCAGGATAAACCGCTTATTAAAGATGAATGAATGAATAAATGAATTGCACATGACTTTTAGCTTGTGGTTTCTGGACTGCTTGAATGTGCAGCATTTGGATCAACGCGTCAGGTCCTGTGCTAACTGACTATTAGACAGTTTTGGATGTGGAGATTTAAAATAACCTGGATTTGCCCGATAAATCATTTTCAGAAGCGACTTTACTATATATATATATATATATTCATGCAATATAGTAGTAGCTCAGAATATACGGAAATTTATGTTAACCTGTATATAGATGTTTAAAGTACAGTACTTTCCCACTTTTCCATGTCTTTGTATTTCTTCAGTCTACACAAGCGCAAGGTTTTCCCATTTTCCAGCTCTGTGAAAGCTCAAAAAATTAGTTTTAAGGATGTGTGAAATCTGTTTTTTTTTTTTTTTTTTTTTTTTTTTTTTAAATGTTCTGCTCACACCATAATTTTTTTTTTGAGAGTTTATTTTAACTAAACATCAAAAATTAAAAGAAATTCTAAGGTAGACACTTTAATGAGGTTCCATTCAAATAAATGAACTATTGTATGTTAACCAGACGCAAACTTTAGAGCTTGTAATAAAAATAACTGCACATTTGGCTTAGTTGCGTGTAATATTAAGGGGACTATTTTAGAGCTGAACTGTAAAGTTTTTTTTCTTCCTTTTTTTTCCTACAGCCGTAGTGGGTTCACTCATCTGAATGTTTTTCGAGATAATGCAGGTACTCTGAGTGAGTTTTCATTCATCATTCGTTATAAAATAAACTTGTAGTATACTGAGACTACAGTGGGCACGGAGTCAACCTGGAGAGTTGAAGATCGGTACCTTACACCATCGCTGTGAAGAATTGTTCCTTACTCTCATTTCAGCCATTTTAAAAAAAACAAACAAAAAAAATGAAATATATTTAGTTTTTTTTCTTTTTACATCCAATATCACAAAAAATAATATGTAGGCAGTGCAAATTCTAAAGCTTAGAATTTCCAGGTCAAATTGTGAGAACAAAATGTAGATATCCGTTGAGATTGTAAAGTCATAAATTTTTTTTTTTTTTTTTTTTTTTTTTTTGTCAAGGAACTACATCTTCACTTTGCAAAGTCGGATCAATGTCATCATGGATGTAGTCTTTCCTCCTTGATCATGCAGTGTAAAAGTAAATGAGTTTTTTACGTTTTCCAGATTTTTACATTTCAGAATGCAGATCCCACTGCAGGACATGTGATTGTTGTGCTTCCTGGATGCAACGGGAGATGATTATATAAACCACACAGCTTTGTTAACTTGTGTCCTTTTTTTTTTGTCTTAGCTGTTTATAAAAGTATAATTATTATGCAAGAGCAGTTCCTCTTTACATAATCTATGTTACTTCGAAACGGTTGATCCGAGAGTTACGGGAAATGCACTCTTTGTGGTCAGTGTGGTTCCGCTATAATAGAAAAAACCCCCACAATTTTTCCAAGTTTTGTTGCTCCTCATTTTTTTTCTTGTAAATTTGCGACCTTTTTCTTGCAAATTTAGGACTTTTAATCTCAGATAAATCTCAGAAAGTATTATATTATAAATTATTCTTTCTTTCTTTCTTTCTTTCTTTCTTTCTTTCTTTCTTTCTTTCTTCTATAGTCTCAGAAGCCCTTTTCTATGAAATGTCTTAAACTGGTATCTTGGTGACACACACAGAAATAAAAAAAAATATATTCCCTCTTTTATTCATGCTTGCTTTAATTGTGGATCAGGCTGAGATGTAAACTACAAAGAAATGCAATGTATCAGCAGTATATATCAATACATTGATATACCAGATTTATTGCAATACA
>JAOVYU010000051.1:2522421-2529921 GCA_025674565.1 Synodontis membranacea
TATATAAAGGGTACTAAACTGTACTTTTCATTGCCACTGTAGTGGTACCATTAAGCACAGACCTTTTTGTGATCCTTGAGTGTCCTTTAATTAGAAATGTGCATGTATGGGTAGCTTTTAAGTTTTATTTTAAGAATTCATTATAGTCCAACTGCTTTATAGTGAAAGATTAGTAGCGCATCATTAGTACCATTAGAACCGCGTTGTTCTGACTTATCAGAATCTGATGTGAAATTGTCCTTGCAGCTAAATAGAACCAACTAAAACTTCCAGAGCGTTATGTACAGATGTACAGGATCGTCTGCTCTGTCGACACTTTTACAGGAGTACAGTACCATGTTTCTTAGCTCAGGTGACGCACACAGCCCATTTCCTACTAGCTTTGTACCGTTCCAAATCCAGTGAGAAGCCTAGATTCAATGCATAAGCTATTTTAATTCAATGAACCAAAAAAGAAAATGCTAAAAAATAAATAAATGTAAGAAGTGCACATGTGTCCAGTGTTAGGATGTGTATGTGATGCATGTCTCAGCATCCGAGTTCTTCAGCATGCAACTGGTTTATATGAAACTCGGAATTTCTGAGTCAGAGGTGTAGCTGACTGAACCGAAGTGTGTTTCTGCAGAACCGCTGTAGTGCACAGATAAACACTGACGCTCTGCATGAAAGCTGTTCTTCTTGTGCAACTATTTATTTTATTGGTTTCTTCTCTCGACCCAAAACATAGGCATAAACTTTGCAGTTTGCAAGATTAATGGTATTCTTGCACATTTTGCTTTTGGATGGGATGGAAAACAGGTCGGAGAAACGATTATGATTTTATCATGATGGCACTTTTAAGTAATCAGACAGTTCTGTTTCACAGATTGACAAAATGTAGTCTGTGTCATGATCAGAACAATTATCACAAGTAATGTTTGGTTGAATTTTAGGCAGTGGGAGTGACGAGTATAGTGTCTTCTCCTCTTATGGTCTTCTCCTCGAGAATAGGTTAAGTTTTTTTTTTCCTAATTGTATTATGTGATGATTGGCATGTGATTTAAGTAAATGTGTTATGAATTCCCAAGAGGTCATGCCCTGATAGTGGCAACTCAGTAATTATTCAGAATGTGAGGCATCTTGCTGCTTTACCTATAGCACAGTCTTCTGAATGCCACTGCCTGCTGCACTACACACATTGACCAATGCAATCTGGTCATTTTTACTCGGTGAAATAATTGCCAGTGGAGGACGACAAACTCTGTCTGTGTAGAATCAGGAACACTCATGCATGTGATTAATCCATGAAAAATAATGAGAGAGCACGAACACACTAGCCAGACTAGCCAAATATGTGCAAACACAAACTAGCACATCATTTGCCATTGTGCAACTAGGGCTGCAATTAGAGATTATTTTGGTAGTCGACTAACCTGTTGTTTTTGTTTTTTTTTCTTTTTCGATTAATCGATTAGTCATCCATTGTTTCTGACACGCCCTCCATCTCTGCTTCCTGTGGGCGTGGCTCCTGTTCTGCATGGTTGCACGTTTTACTTCACCTGCTCAAGTCTGCATACCAGTGAACGTCACGCTGTTGCCTACTTTCTGTCTTAACCTAACATAAGTTCGCATAGCAATATGAATTTGAAACCTAAGCTTGATATCTTAATCAAATCTATTTGTAGCATTAATACGTATACCGCATAATGCCAGTTACACCATTTAACCGATTAAATATCTTAAAACTGAATTATTGATATGCTCCATCCGACAGACTACAACATTAACATTATAGGCAGGTGGCGAAAATCAAAAGATAAAAGATCTACAAGGCATCGACATGACGCAGTAGCTTAACTCGCGAAAACTTACCCGATGTCACCTCTTGTTACAGAGACTGCATTCAACTTGTTCCATAGTTGGTTTATTTTCAGTGAAATGCTGCCAGATTTTGGAAAGTTTCAGTCTCGCTTTTTGCAATCATTCATACGTTCTTCATCATTAGTCCAGAATGCAGTCATGACAGACAACTTGGCCGCTACTGCCCCCAGCACTTTTTGTACTGCATTGCGGTTACAAACGAACATTTACATGGTTTTTTAATGCAAAACGTCAACACTAAATTTCCGCGTCGTTGCATTTTTATAATCCACGTCATCGATTATTTTGAACTTTTACTTCATACAGCGAGCTAATCTAGATTTGTCATTTGTCCACATATACATAAAACTAAACTCAAAACTATCAGATGGAGTTGGCTCCAATCTCGTGATTTTCCCCAGTCCAAAGTGATGAAATCTCACATTTACTGTTTTATTAAAGGCACTTTCAGACTAAACAATTCTATGGAGTCGTCGAGAGGAATTAAACACAGAAGAAGAGGTCACATATACATTACAGCACAGGGGAATTCTTTATTTCCACAAATGCCAGCGTGTTAGGAAGTTGGGGTCAGATGATATGGCACCCCTGGAGCAGAGAGGGTTAGGGGCCTTCCTCAAGGGCCCAACAGTGGCAGGTTGTCAGTGCTGGGGCTCAAACACCTGACCTTCTGAGCAGGAAGAGCCCAGAGCCTTTGCCACTTAAGCCATTATGCAACATCACTTCTGCCTGACATTAAACAACAAAGTGTAGTTTCTCCCCCCATTTTTTTAATGCAAACATAAAAGGGACAGGCTCACCCCTCCTACGATCCTGTAGTGATAGCTACAAGTAGCAAGTAGCATGCCACCATCGTCGACGGAAGCGATATTCCAAAAACAAGAGCGTACCTACAGTTCCCTGAAGTAAGAGCTGCAAAAGTCCCTCAGAATGGCATTCGAAGAACTATCTTCATAGCTCAGTTCCTGCCGTGCAGACATACAAAAAGGGGGTACTTCCTCCAACAGTTCCTAGAACAATTCAAAAGTTCCTCTGGTCTCTACATTGATAAATATATGCTTAGCTACTAATTCATTAAGTCCTTATATATTTGATAAGTTAAATGCTCAGAGTATAAGTTTATCACATGATCAGTGTGACGGTAATCGAATGGGATCGAATAATAACTCTGCGGAGTTTGTCATGTTCTTGTGGGATTGTACAAATTTGAATTCAGATGTATCTTTCCATTAGTACCATGACTAGTTTATAGAATTGAAGGAATGGACAAAGTTAATAGGTTAAAAAGTTCAAAGACGAATTTTGCGTGGTTTGATGACATAGTGCCATTTGTTTTTTGATCAGGACAGCTAACAGAAATTTGGACTTTTCCAGCTGTACCACATGGGACATAAAGGTGGCTGGAACTGTGGTAGAAAAAAAAACGCAGAAATCCTTCATGGTTTAACTTCTCCATGTTTGTCCTAATTTTGGGCAAGTTCCAGAGCTAAAAACCCTTCTCTCTCTCGTCCCCTGAATCCTCTTTCCTTCTGGATCTCTAATGCAGTACTTTGGCACACTTTATATTTAGTCAAGTTTATTTATAAAGCCTGAAATCACAAGCATGTCTTAATGGGCTTTACAGGCCCTTAACAGCCGACAACCCAGTTTTAGACCCTGGGTGTTCGGTAGGTGATGAATGCAAGGATAAACAACGAAGAGGAAATTGCAGAACTAGAAATTACAGCTAATTTCATTCATTCTGACAAAAAAAAATGGCTTGTTAAGAACCTGTGATTGAAACAAGAAAAAAAAAAAAAACATAGATTGAGTAGAAAGGTATTCATATACAATGATTGTGTTGTTCCCTAGATTCTTCTCTAGGAAAAAAAGTTGGCAGGTTTGCATCCTAGTTTTGCATCTTCCCAGCATTCCTTCTGTCCGATTTTCAGTCGAGAGTGCCAGGATGCCTGAGGAAGATTCCAGCAGAAACACAACGAGTCCGCCGGTGCCAGCTGGACACGAGCAGCCAACGGATGTCTTTCCCTCCCACGGTCGGCGTCCCCCACCCTACCGGCTTCACCCCAAAGCCAAGGACATCCAACGCGAGCGAGCAAGGAATACCCAGAGCTTCAAAATAGAGGAACCTGTGGTAGTTGCCCCTTCCAACCATGAGAACACCGCCTTCGACTCCAAGCAGGAACGAGAGTATGTAAGTACAATGCCAGGATCTGTTGGATAACTGAATTGAATCTGGAAGTTTGTGGACACAGATGGTAGTGTCCTTCAAATTTTGTGGCAACATTTGCTTGTTGGCTTTGTTAAAGATTCTCTACACTTTAGATCAGTACTATTTATGCAACTTGTGGCTTTGGGGTCCTTCAGGGTAGCACAATGTACAGGGTGGATATAGAGCTGGAGCTCCTGGCATCATGCAGAATTGAATTCTGACACTAATCGAACACACCTGTGCCTAAAAATCAGAGACCACTCAGTATTTTAACGAGCTAAAGTAGGTGCGTCAGTGGAGGCTTGGCACCAGACCTGCATTCCCTGTGGTACACCAGGAAAGGGATTGCATAATGCTGGCTTTGAACAAGAATGACATTTTACAATGGGCAGACTCTGTGAGAACAGTCAGTATATGGATGCATATAATTTATTCCCCCACAATGGCTCTCAATGCTGACTGCCTTGACAGTTGCTGTTGGTACTGGAATTTGTCTTTTTGTAGTCAGTATACTTTGTCTGTCCTCAAGAACATTGCAGTAACTAAAATATTTTTATGAAGACATCTGATTTCAGTTCTTTCCCTCGGTTGTCGAGCTTTGCACAGTTTGGTTGTCTGGCTTATATTGTTGCTGTTTGTGTTAATCTCCGTAGTACAGTTGTAACATTAGGCCGGAGATTAGATGCAAGCGCACGAGCTCGGCATTAACTTTATTAGGGTGCGTGTAAGAATCACAACCAGGTTCCAAGTCAGGATCCAAACCCGGGAAGCCGGGATTTAGCGCAGGATAATCCTTAAATGAAGTCAATCAGTAGAGGTTAAAGACAGGAAACACGATGGAGCGGAACACAAGGAAACAAGGCTCGGGATCGACACGAACCAACAACATGATATTCGTGAAAACAAAAGGCAACACGGAGGGTATAAATACACAGACTAATTAAAGGGAAACAAGGGGCAGGTGTTCACAATCAGGATAATGGTCCAATTATAAGGCAAAGACAGGAATAGGAGCAAAACAGAAGCATGTGGACTCCATGGGAACTACAAGGCAAGTCAGGAAAGGGGACCCTAGGACGTGCAGAATGCGAACTTTTGCTAATTCTTTGACAATTATCTGACCTTAATTAGTTGCTGATTAACCATTAACAAACCAACATAAACGCAAAGCAAAGTTTTACTAAATTGGAGAGAAATGTTTGAAGAGAATTATGGTGATGTGTTAAAGTGGCATGGTGGTGCAATAGGTAGAACTGGCACCTCATAACAAGATTTGGTTCTGGATTTGAACCTGCCAGCTGAATGGAGCCTTAATGTGGTGCCTGTATGGGTTTCCTCTGGGTTCTCTGGTTTCCTCCCAAAGACATGGGTATGAATGGCTGTTCATATCGTTTAGCCCTGTGATAGATTAGCGTGATAGATTAGCGATTAGCGTGATAGATTAGCGATTTGCAAAGGGGGTACCCCACCACTCTAACGAAGCCAACTGGGATTAGCTCCAGATTTCCCACGACCCTGACAGCTGGATAATTGGATAATGGGTGGACGGAAGTTATAGGCTGTGTAGAAATGCAGCCACAGTTTTTGTCTTTAGCCCAGTGTAGATCGCTATCATTACCTACTGTAATAGCCTGCACACTACACTGGTTAAAATAAATCAATAGTTATCAATAGCTATCGTTATTTCATTTTTTTTTTTTTTTAAAGATACAGTATTTAGCCTAAGCTAATTTTAGCCAAATTTATTATGGTTAGGGTTACTTGGCAACTCCTAATGACAATTTAAAGTAGCCGGCTCAACTCACTCATCTGAAGGACAACTGCAGAAGAAAACTTCCATTTTAAGAATTTTACATGGTAAAGTCGGAAGCGGGGTTTTCCTCATTGATATATGTAAATAAATCACTTTAGCCAAAACAAAAATACAAATACAAATTTAGCTTCAGTTGATCGTTAATTTCGCCATGCGAATCTTTCCAACATAGACGCAATTAGAGAAGTGAACGCGTCAGTCAGCAGTAGTATATTTTCGAGACTTTCGTCACAGGCTAAATGTCCTAAACTGTGTCAAAATCGTCACATCTAGATGTTTTTGCTCAGTCTGATTTGTGTTGAGTGTATACACTGCTACGTTACACTACATGCCTTATTATTCATCTTTATTATAGATAATTCACTAGTTTAAGCATGCTGTCCTACTTCAAATACCAAACGCTGTTTAATGGAAACTATGTACAGTAATTAAAAGCACAGATTATTAGTGATTAGCATGTTAACCATTAACATCTTCAGTCCAAGCATAATAACAGTGCCAACATGATGTAAGCCTTTCCAGATCAACTCTGACCTGAAATCACATCCCTGGGTGTTTTCATGTCTGCAGTGATTCATCAGTAATTGCAAATTTAGTAGCGGCCTTTTAATTTTTAATTTTTAAATTTTTTTTTACAAAATCACAATTGCAACTGGTCAAGTAATGTCATGCAGTTAAAGCCGGGTGTCCTCCTCTTGCAATAGTTTTAATTTCCTTTTGCTGTTCATATCATGTGATTTTAATTTTGCAAAGTATTGCTTTATCGAACCGTCTGAGAAACCACCACATGTGGGCAGTAAAAAACCTTTTTGTGGTATTTGAGTTTTTTTTTCGAAATGCATGTTTTCATTGCTCATTGTTTAGTTTCAAACTATTGGAAACATTGCAGTGAAACCCTTGGTGTGTTAATGAAACACCGGGGGTCTCATTTATAACCGTTGCGTACGCACAAAACAGGACCTAAAAGGTGCGTACGCCTCTTCCTACGCAAACGTTGCGATCTGTAGAAACAAACTTGACGGCAGAATGCGTGCAAATGTACGCAAACTCTGAACCGTGCGTACGAACATTTTGGAGGAAAAAATGTGACCGCAGGTGAAGTGTCATCAGTACATATATAATAATTCGTTGTGCTAGTGAGGCATACACCGTACATTTAATTTCACTTATTCAGTCACATATTTATAACAGTGAATAAATATATGTGCAATATATAATCCGACTCAAATCTTAACTTAATCTACACTTTTAATCTACGCGCCTCAGCTGTTGAAATGTAAACGGATAAGTGTGAAACAATCAGTCTGATTGCTGAAAACACATAAATACCGCAATCACATTCGCGCGTAACATAACTTAACATATGCGCTGGTATTGTTAGAAGATTATGCCAATGGCAGAATTAGAAGAGAGCGAGTGTTCAGGACCATGAAGATTTTTTGGGCCATGATGATGACTGGCTCATAAGCCGATGTAGATTACCTAGATGTGTGCTTTTGGAGCGATGTGATGTCCAATGTTAGAGAGACCAACCCGACGGAACCACGCAATCCCGGTACAAATACAGGTACTGACGACCCTGGGGTTCCTTACAACTGCCTGTTACCAGCGGGAATTA
>JAOVYU010000051.1:2534921-2536379 GCA_025674565.1 Synodontis membranacea
TACTTTTCGTGGTCAGCACCACGCTTAGGCCTCACGCTAATGATTAAACCTGAACGTTTATGCTGCAGGTCTTGTGCAAATGTCATTAGCAGAACGCTAGCCTGCTTTGCGGTCAGTTTTTCTGAACTGGTTTCATGAGGACATTTATGGTCTTCCCGGGTAGCTGTAGAGAAAAATTCTTAATTTAAAAAAAACAAAAAAAGAAAAGAAAAGAAAATTGCGCCTCTATTAATGAATGGTTAAAGTTAGGCAAAAACAAGATCCTTAGCATTCACCCTCCCACACAAAGTATTTTAAGGCTCCCAGTCTGGATATTGTCTCTTGTCTCTCACTTCATTTAGTTTCGCGAGCTCCACACAGGCCTCCCAGTCTGGAGCGAATTCCCTTGGTATCACACACTGCGAGGAATGAATCAATGGGCCATTTACGAATCATCGAGTCCTCTTATGCTCTCATGGAACCGTTGGTTTTGTTGCGTTGTTGTATTTTTTATTTATTTATTTATTTATTTCAATTTTTTTTTTACACACTAGACAGGACTTTGACCTTTAGTTAAATTGGCAGTTAAATAACAGCCCTCTGGGCTTGAGCGCCAAGCTCTGTAAGTCATTTGTAGCACCCATAATTTGGAGCCGGGGGTATAATCAGCAATGGATGATTTGTACTGGCCAGCGGGAGGCTGAAAATAGAAGTTGGCTCTGGCGAGCTTCACACACTGGCCCTGAGCAAATATTTCAGCCTCCCGGTGTTTACCTTTAAGCTGCTCCTATATGAACACAAAACAGGATGTGCATCATTAAAAAAAAAAAAAAAAAAAAAAAAGACGACCGACTGAAATACCTCGTCGTCGCAGGTCACATCAGCATAATCTGTGGAATCTGGGGAAAGAGGAGGGGTGTTTCACTGGGAAGCTAAGGTCTAGTTTTAGACAAAGCTCAATGAGTAAATCAATTAATACTCCTGTCTGTCATTCTCTCTCAGTGCTGGCCGTCTAAGGGCCGGAAACGCGGCATATGCTGGTGCGTGGACAAGTACGGTCAGCCCATGCCGGGCTTCGATGCAAAGGAGAGAGGAAATCTGCAGTGCTACGCCATGGAGAGCCAATAGAAATGAGCGGACGGGCGAAGGAAAGAGAAAGAGAGATCGAGGGAGTGTGTGTGCACTGAAGAATCTCCAAGCTCAGACCCTCCATCTCAGAACTTGTGCGTTGGTCCTCCAGGAAAAAGAATAAAAACATATATATATATATTTAAATATAAAAGGGGGGGGGGGTTAAATTCTGGGCTTTCCTGAGCTTCAACCAGCTCTAATTTATTTCTGTGCTCCACGCTTTAGCAGCAGTGGAACCCTAGATGCTTGCAGGAGAGAAAGAGATTGATGGATGGAGGGATGTTGGTATGTCTCAGGAGGCAGTGAAGCTGTAGTGAGTGGACGCAGTTGAGACAGGGCCGACCGCCC
>JAOVYU010000051.1:2571812-2585404 GCA_025674565.1 Synodontis membranacea
TAGCTGTGCTAGCAGCGAAACATTTCACAGGAACCTAACAGGAACCTTACACTTTTCCTTTAATGTTGGTGATGATGATGACGACGATGATGAAAATAAAGCCTTACCACACACGCCTGTGCTACAGCGTAGATTAGCAGCACTATTAGCACACACAGGACCGTGCGGATCTGAATGGTGAGGCACCCGGGAAAACACTGGGAGACAGAGACACACACACACGCACACACACACACATTAACACACGGAATTCAAATTCATAAATCCACTTATAACAACGTCAAATGACAAGCAGCAGACTTGATAAAGATTTTATTCTGAACAAAAGGAAACGATTAGCGCAAATTGACTTTGAAAACACATCAGTGTTTCTCCTTTCATAGCCTTACTAAGCTCTTGCGTAATTAGTTTTTACTCTATGTTTCTGTCATTTCGTTCAAAGCTCACAAGATGGACACGCGTGAATTCAGGCCAAAGTTCATCTGGATAAAGTCGACATGCCTGGAAGCGAAACTAATTGCTAACTCCCTCTTCTGCCATGTAGAGAAAACATTTCATGGCGTTTCTGGTAGCAAGGAGTCAAAAATCCTAAGCGCTCCGGCTGAAGTGTAGATTTTGGCACCCTTAAATTCCATACAGAAGATATTTTCATCCAAAAGGAGAAATGAATAGTATTCATATTTTTAGCTGAAATACATCACGTTTATGGGAGTGTGTAGTAAAACATGACCATTTAATAGTTTACCTGCACTCTAGTGACATGAAGGTACATGATACAAGCTACAAGGAAGCAGATGCAGAAAACCAACAGCACCAAGACTACTGTCCCCCTTAAAAGAAAGAGAAAAACAAGACACAAGATGTTACCGGAAGGGTTACAAGAAAACATAAAAAAAGAAAATTAAGAAAGAATAATCAATAATTAGTAGATAGTTTTAATAATAATTTTATTCATCATACGTAAGTTAGCACAGGGTCAACGTTACAATGAAATGTGTTTAACGAGGGAGAAAAAGAAGAAGAAAACTCTATATCAATATAAAAAAATAACAATATAAAGTTAAAATTTGCATTAAAAAAATAGAAGCCTTAAGCAATATAAATTTCAACTTTCCAAGACAGAAAAACAGAAATGTAACAATTGACGTTGGGAATAAAAATGATTTTGATGACTCACGAGAGAGATTGGCAGAACGTATAGTTTTAACTTAGCATACGAGGCAAAAAATAGTTGCTATAGATTTACTGTGGCATGATGAGAAGGTAGACAAGACCCAACAAGGCAGCCAGGATTAGTGACAGCACCACGGCGCCGGTGAAGTACTCGTCATGGATGAGGTGATACTGAAAAGAAAACGGAGAAGCAGATTAGATCGGTTATTCAATTTATGTACGGCAAACGACACGTACGCGTACGATAATAGTCACTTTTCAAATAGGTTGGAATTAAAGGAATACTCCAGTAGCGCAGCTGCAAATCGCAGGTTTATTTGAATTACGCTTGTTTCTATAGCAACAGTTTAAACAGGAACTTGGACAATGTTCTACATACAGTAATGCATGTCTTGTTGGATTTTCACAGCACTAAACGTAACTATAAATAGATAAAAAAAAAAGCATGATGCGTCTTTCATTAATAAATAAAAACAAATTGCATTAGCGGGAAAATTCTTGTCGTATAGGAGCAATGAACGGCTTCGGGATGTGCTGTGATTGGAAAAATAATCGACTTGATGATTTTAAGGCGGCGAAAGTAACTCCGTTTCATCACACTTCATCCTGAAGTGTTTTATCTCTTACTTATTAAGTCTTTCATGAAAACAATTTAATTGAATTTAACTTGCGCTTTAAAGATCAGGTGGAAATAGAAAAAAATAAAAATAAAAAATCTTCTCACTTCATGCATGAGGCAGTCTGGGTAACCCTATTAGTGGTTATTTTGGCATAATATATGGGGGAAAAAAATGATAAAAAAATTTTATGGTACTTGACTCCTCCCAGATGCCAGGGGTGGTATTTCAACATCTGGATGCATGTACAAGTGCTGAGACCTTTAACACAAAGTAACGTTGTGGCAAGAGGTGTAACTATGAAAAAAATGTGTAATAGTTAAAAAGAGCTCTTCGGTAGTTCAAAAACAGCACCAGCCCCGTGCCTCTGTGATCTACGGTGCCTGAGAAAGAGTTGGCGGAAGTCAGCCATTTTAGCCGACCTTGGAGCTCTATTTAACATCAAGATTCATTATGTTTCAATCGATCATTTTATCTGGGTCAGAGACTTTGTTTATTCAACCAAATTTTGGGGAAAATGTATTTGTTTGTTTGTTTGTTTGTTTATAAGATCCGGTGAACCAGTATTACATTTTATTTACAAGATAAATATTGATTTATTTCATACAGACAAAATTGCATGGTTTTCCACTGTGTATGTCTTTTTCTTCATTCAAATTCTGCACACAATATTCTGAGAAACAAACTGAATGAAATCATGAAGCCAGTATTGGGAATCGAATTGACTCGTGACATGTTGCATGGTTGGACCCCTAGTGGAGACCATGTGACACTACAAAATGCTATTACTAATGGCCGCCATTGCCTTTGGAACATTTTTCCCTTTGTTCAGCTTAGTCTCTGAGTGATGGTGAACGCTGGTGGATTTCTGGATTTTGCTTTGGCAAAAAATCTTGTTTTTCTGCCTGTGACTTGCCTTGATACGTCAACGAACCCAAAAATATATTTCATTCTTAGAAAAGAAGACATATTTTTATTTACTTTCTAACCTTGCCTCGCCTTAGCATCTACCTGCAAAGATGATGATGTGGAAGGATCAGTGTGGAATTAAAACTTCTCAAGTTGAGTGTGATTTCCTTCCACGTTGTTGAGAAACAGATCCTAATCAATTCAGTTTGTAATCAAAATGTCCGCCATTTTCTTGCGCTGCTAGCAATTTACTTTCTGTCGAGAAATTTAATTCAGTTCAGGAAATGTTTATTGATGTCCCGAGGCGAAATGCCCTTAGACTTCTGTTATAAGTGAGTTTAGAGTAAACCGGATTTCTGCTCTTTTCTCATTACGGTGAAAAATGAAAAAGAAAAAAAAATAATTAACCATAATATAAATCACACGTACACTACAGGTATAATAGATTCGGTTGAAAAAAAAAAAAACAGTTGAGGAAATGCTTTGCTTTTCCTCTATGTGATGCAGATCTAAGTCTTCTTCTGCTCCACCACGAGTCCAGTCGCTGGTACGAAGCTCTAACAGATCTAACTGAAGGCTGTAAAATGATACCGTGTGGGAATCAGCTCACCCTCCTCTCGCGCTCTGAGCACTTGTACATGAGCGTGAGGAAGTGCAAGTCAGCCGTGTCGGACTCTGTCTGACGTGCCTCGATCAGACGGCCGATGTAGCGGTTGACCCGTGTGCCGGGGCTGCTCTGGGTCACGTTGGCTGAAACCGGGGTCCGATTACGCAGCTTCTCCGGAGCCGAGCGCAGAACTCTCCTCTGTGGACACAGGACACAACTCTGTTCTCAGTTACATTTTATTTCCACAATATTCTCGCGAAGCAATTTTACACTCATAACTCAGAACCGTAGATATTTGTATTTGTATTTTTTTTTTTTTTTTTTAAATGCACTTAGACTGAGTATAATGGTATTGTGTTGTTTAATATTAAGCCCTCAGGCATGTCAGACATTTTCTTCAACCCAGGAGCTCAGATACATCCTGATATTAACATGTGTAAGGAAAAGAATAAGCATAGCCAGTGTTTGTCCTTAAACAAAAAAAAAAACGGAATAGATTTTTTTTGTATAAGGAAAACAGAGCTAAAAATAAAGGAGAACCCTACTTCCTTCACATCAGGAAGCCTCCGCGATCGATACCGAGGCACATCAGAGGAAGTCTCCGAATCAGACACGGAGAGAAAAGAGTGCACGCTGAAAAGGTCATTTGCAGCGGTGTATGAGAACGAGAGAGGGAGAGAACACAGAAGAGAGAGGGTGGTAATTATAGAGACGTACAGGGAGAGGAGGAGGAGAAGTAGAAGAAAAGAAGGAGAGGAAGAAGAAAACAGGAGATTGGATGTGTACTGCTGAGGAACATCACACCAGGGAGGCGGGTGACAAAGAAAGAGAAGTGGAACAGTGTGAATGGAAACACATTCCTGTGATCTTCTGTGTGTGTGTGTGCGTGTGTGTGTGTGTGTGTGTGTGTGTGTGTATATAAATGGTAGCTTGAGACATCAGACACACAAATTGCACTACAGCTGATGGTTACATTAACCATAAAGTGACCATAATGTAACCTTAACCATTAACGTAATATTACAAGCATTTCAGTGATAATATAACTACAAGCATAACCACAATGTAACTGTAATACAACCAAATCAATAGAAAGATAATCTAAGTATAACGTTACCATAATATTACCGTAACCAAAACCACAACTTTAACCCA
Organism: Synodontis membranacea; assembly: GCA_025674565.1. Lineage (NCBI taxonomy): Eukaryota > Metazoa > Chordata > Actinopteri > Siluriformes > Mochokidae > Synodontis > Synodontis membranacea. Next base: position 2,576,274 of record JAOVYU010000051.1, read on the forward strand.
ATCTAATCACCCGCATGTACAGTAATTCGCCACAAGTAGCCATATACTGTAAATACACACACAAACACACACGCATACACACTGAGAGCTTTGTACCTTGTCCCCGTCCTCGCAGTTCATCACGTTGGAGAAGGGGATCTCAGCCTTGAACATCTTGCGGCAGTGCATGAGCTGCACCAGCAGGTAGCACACCGTCTTAAACTTCATCTTCTTAGCAGGTTTGATGTCTGAAAGGATCAGCCCAGGAAAGATCTGCGAGCCAGCGCAAACAGGAAACAGCTTATTAACTCGAAGACAACTTCACAAACCTCATATGATGCTGTGACTAATGATGCTGCACAAAAAAAAAACAAAAACCCATGCTAAGGCTAAAATTCAGCCATCAGTGTCCGTTTCCTCTCACTGTTAGCAAAAAAATGTTAATTTCTTAAATAAAATAAATAAATAAATAAATAAATAAATAAAAAGTTAGTTCCGAGTCTTAGCGGAACAAATCCAGCGCACTGTGTTTGAACCATATTGCTTATTAACAAGCTTCTTGCGTTTGTCGTTCTTTCCATACGTTCGAATTCAAGCTAAGAGGATTAGCTAAGGGGATTGATAAGAGCTTCAATTCATACGGAAGCTGCTCGCACAAAACATTACAAGCTTTTCATTTGAGTTCGTTCTTAAAGGAATTGTTGAAAAGAACGAGGAGATCTTTCTACAGTCCTCCTTTGGTTCAAGCTTCAGTGCCTTGCGTAACTATTCACCCCCATGAGCCTTTCCGCGTTTTGTCGTGACAGAACCTGAAACTGAACTTTACCATGTACAGTAGGTTATATTAATAATTGGTCAAGAACCGATCTTTTTATGCTAAAAAAAGAAAAAGCACTGCTATGCTAGCTAGCCGAGCCGAGCCTCTGGGCAACAATGATGTAGAGCTGCTTTGCATTCTTGGACTGTCTCTTTTGCTTCTTCTCTGGATTCCTCATTAATAGGACTGGAAAAAAATAGCTCTTGTTGTTTTTTCTGCCTGGTTTGAGATTACATAATCATGAATCTACTGTACATGAAGCACAGTGGTGGCAGCATCAAATTGACTGTTAGCTCTAGCCTCCTGGCTGCTGCTCTGAGTAATACCCTTTTTACCATCTGGGTTCTGCTAATTATTGGTTAAGACACAGCACTTTACTTCTTTGAATGCAATAAAACTGGAAGACTGAGAATAAATTTCAGCCAATCCTGGAAAGACTAGAAAACCCCATCAGTCTAGAATTTAAATGTTTTTTTTATTATTATTATTTTCAGGATTACTTAAGTACGTCCTAGAAAAGTACAAAATCAGCATCATGATTACACCGATTATATCATGAATATTCATCGAACGTGCTTTGAATTGCCACACGCAGCAAGCAGATTAATCAACATAGCAACATATGAAATGTTCCGAATTGCTTGTAATGATGTTTTTCCACCAGAGAGGTCGCCAAATCCCATAATTCCAAATTCCCAAAAGTCACACATTTATAAAATTGGGTTCTAGACATACTTTCACACACACACACACACACCTTCCTGCGGTGAGATGGCACTATAAAGAAGGTCTCGATGTCATGTTTCTGAAGGAAGGCGTTCCTCTCACGCCCGTTTCCTGGCTCCACCTCGTAGTCACCATTCAGGCACTCCAGCGTGGAGCGAGTGATGTGCACTTTCCTGTTTCCGCAAAGAGAGAAAGCAATGCCTTGAAAGCAAAATCCTCCCTTAAAGACTTTCATATTAATCTTCACAATTAACATACGATCTTCAAACAGCTGATTTAGCCCTCGCCTCATCTCTACCTAAAGATTGCGATGCAGCGGCGCTTTAGTACTATCCAGATACCTCACCTCCAGCTGATCTGCTCAAACCGATCAGCTTCCAAAGCTTCAACTTTCATGCTAAAACTGACATCAGCACCTTAGCGCACTTCATCTCGAAAAACGCTAAATTGCCAGGACATGCCTCAGAGGAAATATGGTATTCCTAGGACTTTAAGTCGGATATTGTAGTTTTTTCATTAATATGATGAAAAATTTTTGATTGATGAAAAGGACCTCTTGCCCTTTTTTTTTTTTTTGTCTTTGGAATTTCAAGGCTGTGCATGAAATTGGAATTTCAAGGATGTGCATGAAGCATGGTGGTGGCAGCTGAATGTTTTTCGGGGTAGAATTTTCCTTTAACTACAGTCCGCAATTAGAGACGAATGATTTCTATGTACTAACTTGGGGCCCTCTCTCTCTCTCTCTCTCTCTCTCTCTCTCTCTGTAGATGTGCTACAAATCTGGCGGCAGAAACGACAGAAACTACTCCGATAAAGGAAATGGGTTCTCAGTGATGTCTTATAAAGCCTTGTCTGAATATATGAAGTGCTTTGATATCCCATGAAAATTAGATAGCTAGAATTAGCGTTAGCATATTAGATAACCATTCTTCCAAAAGGCTTTGTTATTAACCACATCAATCATAAAAATGCCGGCTCTCGTGGCTATTCATGACTTATTCATACCCGGTGAACATTTGGAATTTGAGTCTGCGTGAGTGTAGCTTGCTGAAGGAGGAGAGAAACTGCGACATGATGCCATTTTGCATTTGGGAATAATAAACATTCAATTTGCTACATTTCAGTTTGGTTCTACGTTTCCAGCTAGTCCGTTTGCACAGCTGAGACATGGTACTGTACATAGCAAAAAAAAAAAAATGGCTTTAACAACAAGGCTACAAGTGCGCTGTGAAATATTCTCAATATTTTTATCTTTTTATCCTTCTCCATTGTGCTGCAAGTGGCCACTTGTGTCATATGCTACACATTCACCGGTTGTGAAGAGAGGACAAGTGTGTGATTAAAGCACCACAAACTTTTTTTTTTTTTACCTTGCGCTGTATTTATTATTTTGCCTTCTCGTGATTTAAAAAGGTCATATGTATATATTTAAACTGGCTTTATAAAGTAACACAGTTTACCTTACTGTGATTTGAAAATGATTCATTTCCTTAGAATGACTCTTACAAGTGAATCGGTGCGCAAGCACAATGAATGAGTATGAATCAAGAAGCTGAATTATGAAAAATGTCACACGTAGCGGCTTCTGCCGTATCAAGCCTTAAAGTTTTGGCACTCGAGTAACATCATTACACTACAAATATGGTGAGGGAAAATGTACTGGCAATGTCTTCAAAGGCATCGCAAATGATTTGTTAGAACTGTGTGTTTGTGTGTGTGTGTTTGATGATACAGTGAGGTCGCACTCTTACCCAGGTAGCCCCCCTGCCTCCATCACATTGGCCAGTGTCACGTCATTGGACCAGACGTCATACTGCCACTTCCTGAGTCCCAGAACGCCACAGAGCACACGGCCCGTGTGTAAACCCACGCGCATGTTCAGGTCCACCTCCGTCGCCTCCGCCACCGACCTGTTTCAGAAAACACCAGAATACACTGAGTACTTAATATAAGATTGATTTCTGTATGTTATGAAACATGTGACCGAAAATATGCTTTTTTCCCCCCAAGCTTAACCTAATGGTTAAGCTCGGAGAGTGAACAAACCACTGGGTTCCCACCTAACATCATGTAATCCAAGTCTGTGAATCAGGTGATTCATCCTAAGATTAAGATCAACCTCCAGAATGTTCCCATCTTTCCCTGTTACGCCTACTTTTGGTACTGTACATTCACCGCATCACTCGTGTGTCTTCGGATGGAGGTCATCGCCACGGCTGATGGACAGGTCGGACGTCCGGCTCCTATCGTGACATTCCTGTCCATGAGGAGCGTCTTACCACTGTGAGCTGTTCATCTCCGGGAGAACTATACGACAGCTACTCAAGTGTCACCATAATAAACAACCAGGAACAGCTTTTTCAGAGTGAGGGATGAAGAGTTAAACTTGACCAGTTTGACTAGTATGAACTAGCAATGACTTCGGGTGCCCTTTTACGCGTGTCAACGTAGCACAAATACCCTGTTCGTTAAGCTGTATAAAATTAGCTGTGCTGTACGTGTGTTATATTAGCATCCACAAATTAGCACATTGAATGATTTCATGGTGGATTAAAGACAAAATCCGCCTCTAGCTACACCGCTCCCTTCTCCTGACAGGGGGGAACATGGCAATCGTCTCTGAGTACCTGCGGGTGAGTGGGTTATCTAAAGACCTTGAGGCAGGGGAACCTCCTGGGGTTTAATACACCACCTGGGCTGTTTAGATAACCAGGAGACATTTCCAGGAGAAGTCCAGGATCACTTCATAATAATGGCATATACACACAAGAGCATATCCAGGTGGTAAACACTATCCCTGGCACTTATCCATGCTCACCGAGCAACAGTTCCATCCATAACTAGCATTTCTACCCACTTACTCTGTGTGCACAATTCTTAGGCAAGTGAGGTGAGTATTCTGACCTTATCACTATTCCCGTGCATATTTTCCAAATCCAAGCTTTCTATACTTGAATGCTTTTTTCAGAATTAAGCATTCTCAGGTGATATGTATTTGTGTAACGAGGCCTAAAGTGATTAACACCCTATATCATGGTGTGCATAATTATTAGGCAGCTTCTTTACCCCAGGCAAAATGGGACAAAAAAGAGACTGAAAAGTCAAACAGTGTAAAAGTAAAAGAGACGATATGACACTTTTGAAATAGCTAAGCTAATTGAGGCGTGATCACCGAGCAATCCAACATTTCATTGCAAATATTCACCAGGGGGCCGTAAAACACGGGTGGAGAAGGACAGGCGCAAATGAACTGCAGGGGACTTGAGAAGGATGAAACGTGAAGCTACCAGGAACCCGCTATCCTCCGTTGCCACCATATTCCAGAACTGCAATCTACCTGGCATGTCCAGAAGAACAAAGTGTACAGTACTCAGAGACATGGCCAAGGGGTACTGATATGGGCTACTATTATTATCTACTGTATGAGCTAGTTGGACCTTTTCACGTTGAAGATGGACTTAAAATCAACTCCCAACCCTACTGCCAGTTTCTAGAGCATGCTTTCTTGAAGCGGTGCTACAGGAAGAAGCCTGGATCATTCAAGAAAGCCATGATTTGTTAGCCATGATTTGCAATGCTCCATCACATGCATCCCTGTTCTCCACTGCTTGGCTGGTAAGCAAACACCTCAAAGACGCCAGACTAGTGACATGGTCCCCTTCCTCGCCTGACTTAAACCCTATGGAGATCCTGTGGGATCTTCTGAGAGAGATGCATGAGATTTACAGCATTTTTTCGAGGCTGCGGTTGCTGCCGCACAAAAGGTTGATCAGGAACAGATCAGGAAATTGACAGACACCGTGGATGGAAGGCTCATGGCAGCTATCGAAAAGAAGGCTGCTATATTGGTGATTGAATATTTTTGAAAGGCCAAAAGTGTTTATTTGTTCATTTTTAGTTGTTTGTTCGTTATACTTACTCTATATAGTCTTTCATGTAGTCTAATTGCATAATAACTCTGCACACTAAAATAATTGTGCACAGAGTGTAGGAGAAGGGTTGGGGTTAACCATAACCTCAACCCTAACCCTAATTCTATCTTGTACTTGAACATTCCTATCTGGAATATTCGAACTCTGTTTTTTTTAATCAGAATCTTCTGGCTTTCAGACTTTTCCCACATAACCAAAAAATCTCTAGGATTTACTAGTATCAATATATATCCATCTCTTCATCCTTCTATATCTCCAACAATAAGTACGGCAGAGCAGAAAAGGGGTCGACCCCAATTCTAACCCCAACCTCAACCCTAACCCTAATCCTAAAACTGAACCTTAACCCAAGCTATGTTTGATATCCACAGAACAAACCTGTTCCTGTTATTCTTTCACATATCCAGTACTTTTAGAGGAAGAGCAAGGAATCTTTGTTTATATGATAAAAGTGTACTTGTTTGTCCCAGATTGATGGCGTATGGATACAAAAACCATTGGGAGCATGTACAGGAACCAGAACTACCGTTTATTTTTTTTTTTTATTGTTCATAATCCCCATAAGACAAGTGTTTCTCTCATTCCTGTCTCATCCCCTACAAACGGCTGCAGTCTGAATTCGCGTTGCGCTACGTGTTTGAAATATGTCTCGACAGCTGCCTTTGGGATGCGCAAGTCCGAAATGAACCTGTTTTTCTGCTTCTGAGAAAGAAAAAAAGAAAGAAAGAAAAAAAAAAACATTGCAGAGTTTAAAATGAGATCACAGGAGCTTCCCTCGAAGGAAAATGCCTGAAGTCAGTGACACCAATAAAAATAGTAACGAACGTAACGCGCTAGCTGTGGAAATTGCTCTAGATGACAGAAGCACGGCCAGCCGCATGTATTCCCTCTCTCCGTATCCCTGCCCCTCCTCCTGCTGAGCTGCTGTTTGAACGCGTGTATGGTAAAGCGAGATAAGCCACGGGGATGCTCCAGTGCTCACACGCCTCTCTCTCTCTCTCTCTCTCTCTCTCTCTCTCTCTCTTTCTCTCTCTCTTTCATCCACACACTGATTCATGTGGCTTCCTGTGCCAACAATGAAAGAAGGGTGTACTCATCCGAAAAGACTTCACATCTCCCGAGACTTTAAGCTGGATAAACGAAACCAGGATCACAAACAACTGTGAAAAGTAACCTTTTGTTTAAATAGATCTGTCGACCAAACGGGGGAAAAAAGGCACAAAACAAAAGAACATCCAGCTGCACACGCTTTAACATGCAGCTCTCGTTGACCACAATCTGGAATCATGTTTACAGTAGACATTTAACCCAGTTTCCTAGATTTTTAGCTCCCGTTCACAAACAGTAAAGCAAAAGAGCTTCCTCTAACCGCACTCGCGTCGCAAGCAACTGGGATTATCTGATGAAAATGAATTCAATTAATCATCTACGATGATCGCAAATAAACACAAATCCATCAAATATTCCGCAGCCACACCAAGCCCAAATGCAAATAATAAATCAGTGCCTAACAAGGACAGATCATGTTTATTTTTTAATAAAGTAGATATCTTAAATTGATTACGCGAGCCATTAATTTTTTAATAGCACACGTTATGCACTTTTCACTATTCCCTTTCTTTCTTTGAATTATTTGCGGTTCTTTCTGCTTCATGACGTTATGCCTGAATAATCTGGAGAAAAGGGGAAAAAAAAGCATAAAAACATAAAAATGCAGCACGCTGAAGCAAAAAATATATATATATTTAACTTTATTTTTAATTGCATTAGGACTGTTTGTGTAGCTGTAGTCGCTTTAAAAGCGATGTTTTGTTGAGTTTCTGGATAACCTCCCTAACATCCAGCTTCCTGGGCACATCAGCTAAATACAAATTAGAAATAAATGTCTGGCTAACGGGAATATCTTCTTAAATTGACTACTAGTGGCATCAAAGGTACAACATAAAAAAAGAATTTGATGTTTTAGCTTTTTTTTTTTTTTTTTTTTTTTAAAGTGAATTGCGCGGTTGCCTTAAAATTCCGTTTTCGTTCTTAGTTACACGAATTTCAATGAAAAATAAAAAAGATTTCTTCACAGTGGTAATGTTAATATCTTAGCGCGTTATTTCAGTACACATTAATGTACGTTACGTGTGCGACTGTAGATGCAGAATGGCCGTTGTTACAGTAAAGTAAAAATACGAAACCGTTCATTTCAGGTGAATGCGCCTAATGAAGCTGATGAATTTTAGTCCCCCGGCAGAAGTGATAATCAAGCAAAATATGCACGAACTAACAATTCTCCCTCGGAGTGAGGAGCAGCAGGCTTTTGACAGAAAAGGACGTTCAGCAGTGGAGCGGGACGGGAGATTTCCATCTGCTCAGCTTCCCTCGCATGCTCAGCATTCGAATTAAGCAAACACGCGAAACAATCAAATCTAAACGTAAGCTCGGCGAGCTCCGGGCTCACCCTCGCTTCTTGATCTCTTGCCTCTGGAACTGCACGCAAGAGAAAACCCGCACCTCTTTTCACCGCACACCACAACTACACACAGCTTATTTAGAAACGAATGTTCTGGGTGTAAGGAAGGTGCAAATGAAAAGCTTCGTTTAAATGCTGTCGGAATTGCAAATCGGAAGATCGCACGTGTCGAGGATATCCAATATGAACCCGGCCTTCACGTCATCACCTGAAGGGCATCATGAAATTTTTGGCACAATTTTCGTAATTTCAAATGAATCGTAATTTTCAAAAAAAAATAAAATAAAAAATGCTTCTTGCTGATTTAATACCTGCCCTTTGGTCGTACTAATTTGCCCACAACCAGCGCTATAAATCTAGACCTGCTGTGTTTTCCACTGATCAAGTGGTGCCTGGTCAAGATTTCTCCAGACCTAATGGTACTTGGGGGAGGGGACTAACATCACTCCTATAGTTCAGACGCCGGAAAATCGACAAACTGATTTCACAGCGCAAGTTAATAAAAAATAAACAAGAACTAACAAAAATTCTTTTAATGCATTGCTATTGTGTTATTGAAATTTTTGCTGAAATGAAAATCACAGTGCAGATTAGTTTTTTTTTTTTTATCATTGATGAAATCTTCATCAGCATTTTGACTATAACTTTATTGATCTTGATTAAAAAAATAAATAAATAAAAAAGTGTTCAAACAGAACAGTGTTATTGAACAACGCCGACTCTTTAATTTTCATCACTGGGACGCGTCTCTTAACAACATGGAAAATGAACCCAAATCACAAGATCTGTTGGACAGGGAGTATATGTAAAACATTGCAGTGAGTGTGTGTGTGTGTGTGAGTGTGTGTGTGAGCTGCATGTGGTCAGTGACACATTCATAACACTGTAATATTGAAAAAGAAATAGAGGACATGCAGAGACCTGTGTAATGTGTGAACACACACACATTCACATGCACACATGAACACACACACACACACACACTTGCATGCGTGGACACACACACATTTAGAGACTGTGTGTGTGTGTGTGTGTGTGTGTGTGTGTGTCTTCTCCGTAGTTAAACAGTCTGCTAAGCTTTTTATACTGTTTAGAAGATGCTTTTGCAATTTCTCTCTCTCTTTCTCTGTCTCTCGTTCTCTCTTTTTCTGTCTCTCTCTCTCTGTCTCATTCTCTCTGTCTCATTCTCTCTCTCTCTCTCTCTCTCTCTCTCTCT
>JAOVYU010000051.1:2603406-2617602 GCA_025674565.1 Synodontis membranacea
TATATATATGTGTGTGTGTGTGTATAAGACAGCGATTTGTGGGATTCGAACGCTGATCGTGTGTTGTGTATATTATAGGGGATGTATTAGTTACAATGTATACAATAAGTATACAAGAGTGAAAAGCTCCCATGCTGCATACACAGAACGCATTCTACCTTTTCGGTGGTGGATGCCAATCACATCAAGAATGAGTTAGCTTACGAGTATGTTGGTGGTGGGCAACTTCTGAAGGAATTATCGAAATCATTCAACAGCGTGAGCGTGTGGAAGCAAGCAACAATGGAGTATCAACTGACAAAAAAAAGATATAATTACCTGGTACCTGGTAGTAATTATAACCCACAAGCCAAACACAGCTCTAAAAATGGGCGAAAACTGGGCAAAGTTTTAATGTACGAAACAACCGATATGTCTAAAGCACTTCTAAAACAGACCTTCAATTTATTCATCTGTACAGTGCTTTGTACCGTGGACATTTTCACCTTTTATCCCCAAACCCTTATACTAACTTATTAAGAGTCTCAGACATAAATAATGTGCTGTGGTTTTGACCTCTCTATTTCTGCCATCTTTTCCACATTATGTCTCAGGCTTTTCTGGTTCTGTCCTGTTCATTACCTAGTAAAAGTTAGGAAATGCAAGCTGAGACTTTCTTTAGCTTTCCCCGATGCTAAAGCCTCATTTGGGAACTGATGCAATAGCACCACAGCTGCCCTAACATGAGCTCAGATAGCATGATAAATGGGCATATTCTGTGTGTTTCATTATCTAACAATGGGAAGTTCTCCTCCTCCAGGATCCAGTAAGTAACTCATAAAATCATTTCATTTTTCCCCCACATACACGGTTTGCATCCTGTTTTCTTTACTGCCTTACCAGAACCTACCCCACTACAACTCTAATCATTTTTATTTTGTTAGCCTCTTGTTATCAGATTCCCATTATCTTGTGCATTTCTGGTACCTCTGTGGTTTTATACATAAGTGTTCCAGGAGGACTCTGAGTTGAGTGTCATCTGCACAGACCCGGCCCTAACAAATTTGGAGCCCTCGGCAAGATTTTAGGTGGTGCCCCCTTGCGTCGACGACGGCGGGTAGGCTGGGTCGTGAACGATCGCCAACGGGGGGCGAGCGATCGCCGAAGGGTGGGGGTGTGAGCGATCGCCGACGGGGAGCACCCCCAGATGGATAGATTCCTCAGTTTTTGCCATCCCCTGGATGGATGGCGCCCTTAGCATTTGCCTACACTGCCTATGCCACGGCCCGGCCTTGCATCTGCATACAGTAGCAGTGGAATGAAAGCCATGTGAGGACATGTCCTCATATCTATAAGGACGTGAGATGGTAAAGAGAGGGAGAGAGAACAGAAGAGGATCTAGGGCAGAGCCTTGTGGGACTCCAGTGGTGAGTCTGCATTGAGCAGATGTAGATCCTATATCACTTTTATGACTGACAGTCCAGGTTCATGTTTGGACACTATTTCCAAGCTTTGTAAAGATGGACAGGAGTGTCTTCTGCCTGACCATGTCTAAGACTACTGAGAGGTCAAGAAGGACTAATACCAATGAAAACTGTGCTAATGTCTAACAGCATGAGGCTTATAAGTAACAAGAACAAGTTCTATGGAGTGTGTCGAAGTGAGGAAGGCGAGGAGGCCTTGAGAGATAGTTGCTGCTCCGCGGATGTGACACTTTGGAAGTGACGAAGGGAACAATGACTGGGTATTAATAATAATAAGAAGAAGAAGAAGAAGAAGAAGAAGAGAACAAGAAGACATGAGGAAAAAATGAAAGATGCAGAAATGGCAAAAGATGTAGTGAAGGTGAGAACTAAATCTGTCTCTCTGAGCAAAAGAAGAAGAAGAAGAACAAGGAGAAGAAGATGATGATGATGAAGAAGAAGAAGAAAACTTTACATATGTGATGGTCACAATACAGAAATACAGAGACATCATAAGAAAGACTCCGGAAAGGAAAGTAATTATAAGAATGACGATCAAAGACAGATAGATAACAGGAATAAGCACGCAAGCAAGGAGGACAAGATCAAGGCAGTGACACAGGAAAAAAATAATGATGACAAAGAAAAACAAAGGAGATAAAAAAGAGCAAGAAAAAGTAAGCCTGAGAAAGATGAGGGCTGAGAAAGAGAGAGTGTGTGAGAATGAGAGTGGGCTTTTTGCTTGGCAGAGATGAAGATGTGATTAGGAGGACCGCGTGTTCCTGGCACACTTTCTCGAGCCTGTCCTCATCAACCAGGTGGCCTGCATCTTGCCCACACACTTTCCCTCCCTCTTGCCAGCCATGTGTGACTGACTGGACACACAAGTTTGTCTAGAAAAAAAAAAAACAAGACTAAATAGATTACTGGCTAGTAACAACCCATATAGCTAATACCTTGATCAGATCAAATGAAACCTCAGTTTCTCCTGATCTATATCTGATTCGTTGAGCAAAGGACAATAGGTAGAACATATTGATGGTGTCACAAGTAATGTTAATGTTTCCGTTCAGTCTGATTTGTGCAGAACATTTCCCAACAGATGTATTCACAGCCCTGCCCTACCGAATCCTGCTTCTGACAAACAGAGTCAGCGACAAGGATTTCTTCTACAGTATATACGATATTTTATTGAAGCCGTTATAATAAAAAATTACATGCCTAGTAAAGCCGTATACCTGATCTTATTCAGAATGTACTCAGGCACAGAACTCTGGTCAGTTTCTGTTTTAGAAACTGGGGCTGACACATTTAAGAACTCATATGAGAGTAGTCAGCCCAGAATTGCCACAGGTCAACTATATACAGTGTGAGGTACTTTAAGACTTTTACTGGACCAGAAATAGACAGACAGCCAGTTCCAAATCTACTTGGATTTGATCAGTTATACTCCTGTTGGACTTTTTTTTGTGACGGAACCTTTAGCCATCTCTTCTCACTAGAGCTCAACACCAATGGTGGTCAGGTTGCAGTATCATCTGCACGTGTTACTTGTTTCAATTAGGTGATATGTGTTGGTTACCTCCACCAAGGAAGTTATTTTTTAAGATAAGTCTGTTTATCTGTTTGCTCTAAGCAGGATTGGTAAAAATGTGCCGAACTGATTTCCATGAAACTTGGTGGAAGGGTGTAGCATGGGCCAAGGACGAAGGCAATGGCGTATATCTTTAAATCCAGTAGCTGGCAGTAAAACTCAACAGTGGCAAAACATAGCCAATGTAGAACTACGATAACCTCACTGGATTATAATTTTTTTTTCCAGACTTATAAAGTGGTTTCACTTGCAGGTTTGTATAGTATAGAAGACTCGACTGTTTTCCTTGGGGAAGATCTGAGTCCTAAGTCCAAAACCTTTCAATTCCATATTATTTGTAAGGCACTGTTTTTTTGTTTTTTTTCTTTTTCTTTTTTTCCCCATCTGCAAATTTACAATGTTTGGTGAAGCTGTTCCTCAACCACCCACCAGTCCTCTTACCTACATCAACGTAACATCATAAAGAGATGTGGACAGACAAGCAAAAAAACTGACATACAGGTTCATGTATCAGAACATAATGAAACATGACAAGACCGGGTTGTAAGGCACTATTAACAACAAGCAAAAGCAACTCGACAGAAATCCAGATGTAGATTTATATTCCTAATTAACAAGCCAGAGATGAGATTGGCAAAGAGGACACGATGACGGAGCCAGATTAGGCTTTTTTAGCCAGACTCATTAGAGAAGCCATCGTCTTCTGGGTGACACAGATATTGGTTATATATTATAATTATAGCTAATTCGAATATGCCACCGTATAGATAAAGGAAATGTTACTAAATGTTTTAAAAAGATCAGCATGAGCATACTGTGAATAGGAGCCATGGACAAAGGACAGCCTATTATGATCGCAGAACAGTTGTAGGGAAGTGCAGCTCTCTGTCATATGCAAGTAATTTTATCCACCTCAGCAGGAGAGGTGAGTCATAGGCACAGCGGTTGCTTTAAAGTGCGAGTCTCTAAGCTATCCAGGTGAGATTATCTATCTAGCAGCAAGAATGCGATTCATAAGTTCAGATAGCTCCCAGATAAAGACGCAGGGACAGCAGAAGGCAGAGTAGAGCAATCAGGATCAATCAGGCTGATCCACTGAGTAGGAGGACATATATCATAGTGTCACAGCATACCGACATCTCATCAAGCAGCAGGAGTGCATATACAGCTCGACAGGAAGTGAGAACAGGTGGCAAGGTACGATAGGTGTGCGCTAGACGTTACAAAGGGTGTATGTTGTGATCGGAGTGTAAGCGGGGACTCCGGCAGGTTTAGCTATGACAGCATAATTAAAAGAGAGAGAGACAGAAGGTAACATAGGCATGAGGGCACTCTGGGATATCAGTGTCCTTCCACTCCACCGTCAACAAACCCAAATGATCACATGGAAGAGGGCGCATAACGACATAAAAACATCCCAGGCCAAATGAAACAGAAGACGAGGAGCAGCAGAAACCATTGATGAAGATGCGACACAATCGACTCGAGAGCTGGCAAGACATTTAAACGTTGATCGTTCTACTGTTCTAAGGCATTTGAAGGCAACGGGAAAAGATTCTGAAAGCTGGTAGGTGGTTCCACATGCACCATCAGTGAGAAATATCACTCAAAAGCTTAACACCTGCATTACAGGTGCATTACACCTTTAAACCATCCTGGAGAAACTGTCAAACAATCAATGTTTCGGTGATCAATTGATCAAATTAAGTGAAAAATTCAATAATAAAAAATCAACAAACTAAAATCTTTCACAAAGGAAGACCATCCTCCTTCATGACACACAAAGCCACATGTTACAAAAGTGACAAAAAAACATTTCTTTGATGGGAAGTTTACTGCATCCAGCCTAAATCAAATATCCACTTGTTTAGGTCACTGCAACATACAGCGCACTCTCTGGCCGACTTTAAAAAAAAAAAAAAAAAAAAAAAAAAAAGTCGAGGGATATGTGAAATTGCATAGATTAATTCATTTCCTCAAAACCTGAATCCTTCTACTGCAACCGTATTCATTCTTTGCCAGATAAATTGCAGAAAGGTATAGAATCCAATGGCAATTACTTTGAAGACTAACTCTATGAATTATTATAGAAAATTGCAAAACAATATTTTGTTCAAAAAGGGCACAAACTTATGCACCACCCTAATTGTGTTTTGTAATTTATGTGAAAATGTAGCAGGACCCAGTGTAGTGTGGATAAAAAAAAAATACAGTCACATATTCTAGCTCAAATAAGGACTCTTTGCACCAACTTTGCATTCTGCACCAACTGGAGCTCCTTAATGCACCTACAACTCAATACGCAGATGCGATTAAAGCATAAACTGTTTTTTTTTGATAATATAATGGCCTTATATTTCATAGCTGAGCAATGTTTCTGAGATGGAAATGATTATTCTAGTTAAAAAAACTTACCTACAGTACACGAGCTTCAAACGAGAGACTGGAGTAAATAATCACACTGCACATGATGTAACTGAAAGGCCAGCAAGAGCTTCTACTTAATCGGAAAGCCGTGACCCGAGTAGAAGTACATCAGTCTTGATAGAATTAACTAGGAGGAAGTTATGTCCTTTTACAAACTGATAATAATCAGTCGCATAAGACCTGAGCCAGGAAAGAGCTATTCTTATAACATTTTCTAATTTATAAAAAAAAGACTCTTGTGGGTCCATGGTATCAGCATCTGCACTTATAATGAGTAAAGCAATCTCGGCATGTTGGCGCAAACCTGCTCTTAGACAAGGAGTAGGTCATTTACTACTTTAGCCAGCGCCATTTTCAGTACTGTGATGTGACCTAAATCCTGACCGAAAGATTTAATGCCTGTGATTCATTTGCAAGTATGAGCTCAGCTGCTGAGCTACAACCCAAGATCTTGGCAATAAAAGAAAGGACAGAACTTGGCCTATAACTTGACAGTTCACATAGGTTTAGGTTTTTAAGTAAGTGCTAGTTTTAAAGATTTACCGTAGGTGAACAGCCACTGACAACGGTTCTTTATTCCACGAATTCTGGAAGACTACCATTGTTTTGTTTGGTCTGATTTAAAATGCGCGTCTCTTCATTAATCCAAGCTGGTGCCTTTTTTCAAACTTAACGAGAAGCTCTCTCTAAGTCTAAGTCACTTGATCAAGTCCTGTTGGATTTCAGGATGAACCAATCAGAGTCAGAGAATCTGGAAGAAATTGCCCGGCGTAATTTTACTTTTAATGAAAAATGTGAACTGAACTGCGCATACGGCATCATGATTCAGACGCAGTGCAAATGAAATGAGGCAGTGATCTGAGATAACTTCAAACTGGGTAGTGGGACGGCTGTGTTCCTATATCTTTGCAAATGTCGGTATTAGATCGAGACTGTGGCTTCCACAGTGAGGGGCAGCAAAGCGAAGCCTAGTAAAGACACAAATCCTGCTCTCAGAGAGTTTTCTGGATTATGAAAATGAACATGTGGCGGCCGAAGGGGGGGGGGGGGGGTCAAACATCGGCCATGGACGGAGAGGATGTTAGACCGGCAGTTAACGTGATCATCCTCATCTTTGTGTGATCATGGTGAATTTACTTACCGTATGTGTGCTCTGTTTGTTCTTTCAAGTGGAAGCTGAGCTTATATGACTTGCTTGTGTGTGTTCACAAGAATATATATATATATATATATAATAAGCAAATAAATAAGCATGATTCTCCATGAAAACGTCCACCTGTCTTCGAGATCTTTCTTTAGATATACATTACACACTGGGTTCTACAGAAGAATTTATGTCACTCACTATTATTACGTTGTCTTACGTGTTACGTGTAATTCCAATAGAAATTCAGAATAAGCCTCTCTACAGTATATACTAATGAGTGAAAAGGCCTTGCATTAATGGCCAAAAGATTGTTTCCCTCTGATCATCACACCCATATGTGTATTTGTGTGAACATCCTACACAAGATTTAGTCCCTTTGACTGTTTTAATAAGCTCCGCTCTTCCGGGAAGGCTTTCCAATAGATTTTGGAGCAGGGCTCATTCAGTTTCAAGAGCATTGTTGAGAACAGGCCCTGATGTCGGACGGGAAGGCCTGGGGTTCAGTGTCTATTCCAATTCATCCAAAAAAAGTGTTCAGTGATGGTGGAGGTCAGGGCTGTGTGCAGGACATTCCAGGTTCTTCCAGCACAACATCGGCAAACCATAAATTCATTGCTTTGTGCACAGGGACAATGTTACAGCATGCAACATTCTATACAGTTGTGTGCTTCCAATTTAAACAAAGTTGGTGTATCCATGAGGGCTAGTCTAGAGTACATTAGTGATGTTATATTAAATCCGATGTTATAGTTTCCTTTACAGTAAGCGCTGTTTATGTCAGTCGAAGCTTCAGATCGAAGGTGCTGGCCATGTGCTCGGTACGAGCTAATTTCCTGCTGATTGTATTAGTAGAACAAACTTCCTTAGCTCTTAGCTTGGGGAACAGACCCTGCTAAGCAACTCCTGCTGAGATTCAGATCCAAAAAAAAAAATCGGTCTGTTTATCCAACGTTCTGTTCCTTAGACTCAAACAAGCCCAATTCGCTCTGGCACTTAAAACCACAAGCACTTTTGCACAGATCGGATTACAGAACCCTGTACTGATCTCGTCATCATCATCCTTGGACTGGAGCCAGATTAATTATATTATTATCAGCATGGCTACAGCTCTGACTAAAGCACTTGTAATCCACCGCTTTGCTGCACTCACTGTAGAGAAACAATTCCATTAATGTGGTGTCACCAGTTAAGCCCTGACACTGGGCACTGAAAAAGACTAAATACAATTAGATGTGCTTAGTTTCTCTTTGTCCTATTAGATCTGTCAGTCTGCAGGTTGATTGGATAGTTTGTTGTTCTGAACTATGACAGGCTTTCTACCGACTATTCTGCACTCTACTGCACCGAATCTGATTATACCAATCATAAAATTATAACTCATATCTGATTGGTCAGTCGGTGTTGATTCGTTCGGTTTCTGTTTTTTTTTTTGTTTGTTATTTTTTTTTTTTAAAGCAAGCATTAATAAATTAAACAGAAAGTAAATTATGCACTAGTGTGGGAAATGGAATGGATGTCGTGTGCTAGGCTTCGTACTAGCTTTAATGTAAGATTAGCAAAGCAAGCTAACTGTAATAGCCACGTACACTCAGCAGAGGAACCAACGATCTCCGCTACTTCCTTCCACGCTGCATTTTTCTTCACATGTAATGACTGCATGTGGCAGAAAAAGATGTCACAAAGAACGTTATAAGTTGTCTTACATACTGTATTTCTCCATCAAACAGTAAATAAACGAAATTAACTGAATGAACTAAATGTACAAGTGAACAACTTAAGAAATGTCAGATTACGTGTGCTACGTTATAGGACTGATAACCGTGAACCATTGGTTGGATTTGTTGCTTAACTTATTATTGAATTATTGTGCTTGTCCTCCATTTTGCTTGATATCTGACCTCTATTTATTGCTTATCGATCATGGGTTTGTTTGCTCATTTGGATTGTTAATAAACAGCCCACATTTGCATCCACTTGCCTTTGAATGGATTTTAACCATTTGCAGGACACTTAATGGTAATAATCTAATTTGTTACTCGTTATGATGCCTATATTTATTTATTTATTTACTAACCTAAGGTTTTTAAATAATAATAATAATAATAATAATAATAATAATAATAATAATAATAATAATAATAAGTGTGATTTCTGCTTTCTAAAATGGGACGATTGAAACCTTGTAGTTAAAAGTCACATTGCTTATTGAACTTTGTTAGAGTTTGGCTCTGTCCCAGAAGTGTGAAAAGGCAACATAACCCCATTTTAGCCCTTTTTTCACCAAGTGCACCAAGAGCAAGTGCAGATAAATATGAAAGAGCCTATGCACACACCTACAGTATATATGCTTATCTGCCCTCTACACAGAAAATAAATGCCCCTTCAATCAGCTGGTGTGTTGGCAGTGTTTCAGATTTTCTTGCGAGACGACACCCAAAAAGCAACAGTAACCCTGTTACATGCACAAGTGAGAAACACGGCAGTAATTTAAAAGGCAATGAATAAAAACAAGCCCTTCAGGCGAGCATAAGAAATGCATGACCTTCACTGTAAAGAAATCATTATCTCATAAAACACAAATGAGGAAACCCTTTATGACTTATAATTATTTCATCGCTGGGTCCACACAGCCTAAATAAGTCATGGTTTGTGGTACTGTGAGGACGCGGAGGGTGTTGGGAGAAGGGTTCTTATCCTCGCCTGTAGTCGATAGTTCATCTGAGGTGTAGCAAATCTCATTTCATGCAGATTTAGAAAGCAATCACATTGTGTCTGAAATCTGCTCAACAGTCCACCGTTATAGATGTCAGAGACATGGACGGATGAGGAAACCGCTATTCTCTATCGTCAATAACATTAAAGGAAAAAGCGGCCAATTTTGTTAAGGCCGTCCTCCACCAATTACATGATGGCTTCATATATAATGCAATTGACATGAATCACGTGAATCTGCTTTCATTACTTTGAACAAAACACATTTAATTTCCACTTTCAAAACCAAAATGTATTAGCATAATCAGAAATGATCTTGGACATCTAGACCACATCTAGACCACCAAGGAAAAAAAAAAAAAAAAAAAGATGGACAAAAAAAGAATTCTGTGAATTCGTTCTTTGGACAGTTCCTCAACCTCAGCTACATCACTCTAGTTCATAATTAGTGTTGTAGGCTTTTTTTTTTTTTTTTTTTTTTTTTTGGTATGCACATTTATTTTGTTTTATGGAGACTTTCAGTTCAAATTTTGCAAATAAATACATTTTCCTTTACGTTTTCTTGCATTTTTATGTATACATTGTTTGGAAAAATGTTTCCCCTAAACTAGCGAGGAACCATACTGTATATTGTATTTTGCACTTGACTTGCAAAATAAAAGTCAAAAACTTTGAAAAACATATATTCTCCTATAATACACCAGGGTTTAAAATGTGAACTTATAAAAAAAAAAGTACTTCAATCAGTGCTCTATAAAGGGTTAATGGATATCTTGCTATCATACAGCTTGGAAGTCTACTACAACTGGTCTAGATTTTTTATCCTTTTATTTTTATTAGTTTTTATTTTTGTTTGCACCTGCTTTTTAACTATTTTAATGGGTTTTACTGTATTTCACAAAATCTACTCAAATCAGTAGCCTAATCTAAACCACTGTGACCAGGACCAGGCAGATACTAAGGATTCTGTAAACACAGCGCAGAGCATTCACAAATTTGCATTATTTGTACACAGTCTGTGTTTTTGTCCCATGTGCTTAATTATTTTGTTGCGGCCCACAGAATCCCGGTGAGGATACACATCACTATGCTGAAACTTTCTGGGAATCTTTATAATTATAACACTGTCCCTTCTCTTCTTGATGCGTGGATGAGTGCTTGGCCCCCTGGGGTCACCAAGAGATGAGTGCTTGGTCCCCTGGGGTCACCAAAGGATGAGCGTTTGGCCCCCTCAGCTCACCCAAAGATGAGTACTTTGAATATGATTTGTAATAGGAAACACCTGGGGTCACCCAAGGATGAGTGGATGAGTGCTTGGCCACCTGGGGTCACCAAGGGATAGGTGCTCGGGCCCCTCAGGTCACAAAAAGACTTGAAATCTGATTTGCATTAGGAAACACCTGGGGTTCCTCAGGGATCAATGCTTGGCCCCCTGTGGTCATCCTCAAGTGCTTGGCTTTCTTTTCCTCTCACTGTACAGTACATGGTCGGTCTCTATATAGAGTATTTATTTACTCAGATAACTTCTCCTGACGTTGCTATATAAATAACATCAAAACTCATCATCAGATATGAAAGGAATGTCATTTTTTCCCCTTTAAGTGACAATCTATGCCAAGGCACACTAAAGCTGCTCTGGTGCCTCAGTAGCTTACTAAGGCACTGTATGTGAGTTGTGTATACGTATAAAAATAACTGTTTTGTTGTTTATTATTTCACATGATTTTGACATCTGAGATGCATCGGCGAAGGAAACTACAGTAACATCGCTTTTCCACTTCTGCAACACGGCATTTTAAAAAAAACTCCGCGGAACTTTCTCCCACTCTCTGATAAACTTTTTTTTTTTTTCCTTTTTGGCTCTATCCATTGTGCTGTCACTCTCGCCCATCGAGGTGTTAAGCTGCTATGGTGTGAGAGCAAGGTGTGTAATGACTCACTGTGGCGAGCTCGTCGAACTTTCCAAACAGCTCGTTGAGCAGCTTCACCAACTCCTGAGCTGTGCACTGGGACGCCAGACTGGTGAAGCCCACGATGTCCGCAAACAGGATGCTGAGGGACGAAGAGAGGGGGAAGAGAGAAAAGAGAGAGGTTCCAGAGCATCAGTGCTTAATGTTCGCTTTCCTATTTAACCCACAATATCATAAAACTTTTATTAAATCAACTGGATGATAAAGACAATGGAGATGACACAGCATTGTTTGCCTTTTTGTGCCTAGTTTGAGATATTTGCAGGACCTTTAAGATCATCCAATGCTTGCCATCTCCGTATGTCATGTAAAAATCTTAAAATAGGTGAAAATGATTTTTTTGTTTGTTTTTTTTCTGGAACACATTACTATTAAAACCAGTTTAATCAGCTTCAGTAGTCGTATCTCTGCTTCATCATGGATTATTTTTCTAGAAGAGCACAGCACGGAGTGTTTTATACCTTGCCTATTAATAAAACTACGGATAACTAGTTCGTCTAGAACACGCACAAGGATACATTCATGTTAGTTTTCTGTTTAAATGCGACTCCGGTAACACTCAAAACTACTGAGCAAAATGGTGTGATCAGCTAGAGGATACTGTACACCAGAACATGACACTTTTTTGGTCACAGTTGCAGCAAAAGTGTGTATTTACAGATACAGTGCTTTGGGGGAAAGTTGTGAGTTGTGAGTGGATGAGGTATAAGAGCGTCCTTGTAGTCGTAGCAGTATTTGCTTGCGAATAAAATCAGGTAAATTCATCTTCACACACACACTTTCACATTCACGCCTAGGGCTGATTTTAGTCAGTCCACCGGCAAGTACTGTATGATTTGGAAGAAGGGAGGTAACCGGAGAACCCTGAGGAAACCCACAAGGAGACAGGGGGAAAGTGTGAAACTAGACAACAAAATGAGCTCAGGATCGAACCAGTGTGGCGTCCACATATCCAACCTGCTGCAAAAGATCACCGTAGGCACATTTTGTTTAAATACACAGTAACTTGGGAAGACATGCTGGTTTGATGCATATATAGAGTACAGTGGCTGCAGAAAGTATTCAGACCCCCTTCATATCAAACTTTTTACGTAGGAGCCTGATGCTACAATCATTTATATTCTTTTTTTTTTTCCCTCACTCAGTGCACCATAATGTCAAAGTGAAAACAGAATTTTAGACATTTTTGTAAATTTGTTAAAAAGAAAAAAACCTGAACTATCACATTTACATAAATATTCAGACCCTTTACTCAGTACTTAGTTGCAGCACTTTTGGCAGCAATTACAGCCTCGAGTCTTTTTGGATATGATGCAACAAGCTTTGCACACCTGGATTGGGGGATTTTCTGCCCTTCTTCTTTGCAAATCCTTTCAAGCTCAGGCAGGTTAGATGGGGATCGTCGGTGGACAGCCATTTTCAGGTCTCTCCAGAGATGTTCGATAGGGTTCAAGTCAGGGCTCTGGCTGGGCCACTGTCGGACATTCACAGTGTCGTCCCTTCATTGTCATGTTGGAATGTGAACCTTCAGCCCAGTCTGTTGTCCTGAGCACTGTGGAACAGGGTTTCATTGAGGATATCTCTGTACTTTGCTCCATTCAGCTTTCCCTCAACCCTGACCAATCTCCCAGCCCCTGCTGCTGAAAAACGCCCCCTCGGCATGATGTTGCCACCACCATGCTTCACTGTTGGGATGGTATTGGGCAGGTGATGAGCAGTGAATGGTTTGTTCCACATATAACATTTAGAACTGAGGCCAAACAGTTCAATCTTGAGAGTCCTTCAGTGGGCTTTCATGTGTTTTGCACTGAGGAGAAGCTTCCATCTAGCCACTCAGGCTTAAAGCCCAGATCGGTGGGGGGCTGCAGTGATGGTTGTCCTTCCGTCTCCACACAGGATCTCTGGAGCTCAATCACAGTGACTATCGGGTTCTTGGTCACCTCTGTCAGTAAGTCCCTTCTCCCTCGATTGCTCAGTTTGGCCGTGTGACCAGCTCTTGGAAGAGTGCTGGTTGTCCCAAACGTCTTCCATTTGAGCATTATGGAAGCCACTGTGCACTTGGGAACCTTCAGTGCAGCAGAAATTTTTTTTTTTGCACCCTTCCCCAGATCTGTGTCTTGCAACAATCCTGTCTCTGAGCTCTGCAAGCTGTTCCTTTGACCTCATGGCTTGGTTTTTGCTCTGACATGCATTATCAGCTGTGATGCCTTCTATAGAGAGGTGTGTGCCTTTCCAATCGAGTCCAATCAATTGGATTTACCACAGGTGGGCTCCAACCAATGTGTAGAAACATCTCAGCAATGATCAAGAGAAATGGGAGGCACCTGAGAAATTTCAAGTGTCGTTTCAAAGGGTCTGAGTACTTAGGTAAATGTGATAATTTCAGTTTTTTTTCTTTTTTAATAGATTTACAAAAATGTCAAAAATTCTGTCATTATGGTGTAGATTCATGAGAAAAAAAAATTATTTACACAATTGTGGCATAAGGCTACTACATAAAATTGGAAAAAAAAAAATGAAGGGGGTCTGAATACTTTCTGAAGCCACTGTGTGTGTGTGTGTGTGTGTGTGTGTGTGTGTGTGTATATATATATATATATTTTTTTTTTTTTTGCGTGACATTTCTTCACAGCCTTTTGTCTGTTTCAGCTTATAATAACAACGTGACAAATACTGACAGTGTGTGAGACGGAAAATGCAAAAGAAGTTCCACTTCAAACCAACACTGTAGGAATATTTCCTTTTACTTTTGTGTCTATTTAAATGGTCATTACTCTAATAAACCTGATAGCACCATTTAATCCCACTTTACCCGAAGCAGTGGTCGTCCAGCTCAAAGACCTGGCACTTATAATCTAGTGAAGTGAAAGAGGGATGGTAATTATTATTTTGTGTATATATATA